>MU612528.1:0-16617 GCA_025201675.1 Cunninghamella echinulata
TTTTTTTTTTTTTTTTTTTTTTTTTTTATAATAAAACGGCATTTAAATTATTATTTTTTTTGGTTGGTTAATCTATTTCCAAGTGTTGAATTTAAAAATTTATTGCTTAATTTTTTTTTTAATTTTCGCAATTCCTTTTTCTTTCATTTTACTTTTTCTTTTATATATATATATATATATATATTTATATACCATGACCCGTATAGTTACTTTTAAGAAAAGAGTTGATTTTCCTATTTACGGAATTCAATTTTCTATAGATGATCAGTTAGTGGCTGTTGGTGGTGGAGGCGTTAGTGAAAGTGGTTCAAAAAATAAAATTGTAAGAAAAAAAAAGAATATAAAATACATGAAGTATATATTAATAGCACTTATTATTATTGTTACTATTATTATTATATACTTTTTTTTTGAAAAAATAAATCAAAAAATAGAGTAAACTATCACTTGAACCAAAGAAGCGTAGATTAAAAGAAACAGCAGTATTAGAATTATCTGAAAATGAAGATTGTGCCATGTCCGTAGCAACTCATCCTCAGGTAAAGTTTTTTCTGATACTTTTTTCTATACATTTTATATACTATGGTATCTCTCATATGGAAAAACTGAAAAAAAAAAAAAATAGGATCCATAGGCGGAAAGCTATAGTCTAATAATAATGTATTTTCTAAATATTTTGTTTATTTTACAGCTACCTCTTATAGCTGCCGGTATTAATAGCTCTTTGGAACAAATTCAACAAGGTCAAAATAAGCAGTGTCGATTGTTCGATACACACGATGGGTAATATATATATATATATATTATTTTATACGTTTGGTGAAAAAAAGATTATTTTTTGGTATATTCTTATATGTAATCTAATCTTATTACTCTTTAATAAAAAAATAGGAATATAAAGTTAGTTAAATCAGTTTGTACTAGTACCAGCAAAGATCCTGAAGTTTACCAAGTAAGTTATAAAAATAATTAAATGGCAAAATAGCAATAAATATATTCAATATATAAATAAATTATTAAAATATATGGTATATACATATAATTTATTCATCGTCATCGTTTTTATTAATGTTATTATTGGAACTGATAAACGTACAATAGAAAATCACAAGATTTAGTCATACTGGAAAATATTTATTAACAGGAACATCAGATGGCAAAATAAGTGTATTAACGGTACCAGAATTAAAAGTTGTCTTTCCACCAATGCGATTTCAGCATATTCAAGACGCTGATATAGATACTAATGAAAAACATGTTATTATTACTACAACAACGACCCTGATTATTTTAAATATTGATGACGGTACTATTGTTCAAGCCATAGAAAGTCCTCGTCTGAATCGTTATACCCAATGTGAATATCGTGCTTGTCGGTATGTGAATAATAAATTATATGCTATTGTCAATGCTACGTCCAAATCAAACCATGGCGGATTTCTATGTGTATGGACAATCAAAAATAAAAAACCCTATCCTATAAAAAAGCCAAGAACTTCTCGTATAAGTAGAAAAATTATTACTACATTTTGTTTAAGGTAATATATATATATTCAAAGGGAGATGAAAAAGAAAGGAAGAAAAGTAATTATATTTACATGCATAAAAAATAATTACAAAATGAAAAAACAAATAGATAATATATATTCACAAACCTTCCTTTTTTATATTTTTCTTTTTTTAAAAAAAATAAAAATAAAAAAATAGTCCAAAGGGTGATTTATTAGCATTTGCTTCTGTAGACTATTCCGTTGGTATTGTGGATACATCCACGCTACGTGTAAGTAAATGATTACTGTTATTTATTAAAGAAAATATATTCCCAAAAAAAAAGATGTAAAATAAAATTAAATAGTAAAAATAAAAATGTAAAGATTAACAAGTAATTATACATATGTATATATATTATTTAGCCTGTACTACAAGTTAGAAAAGCACACGGATTCCCAATCACAAATTTAGCTTTTGATCGTACAGGCAAATATTTAGCATCCGCTGGTACAGACAATAGCTGCAGAATTATGTTTATCCCTGATGATCTTAAATTAGGTAATAAAAGTTATTAGACAGTTTAATATATATATATATATATATTAATATTGATTATAGTGGTTAAGTTAATAATTAAATATTACTTTTTATTATTACTTTTATTTTTTAGGGTATGACTATATTACTCCTATTTATATTTTTTTGGATATGTTACTCTTTGCTTTATTAATGCATATAATTGTACAAATTACTGGCTCTTCATAAAATTAATAACTATAATAAATCTTTTGCATAAAATACACTTTATACTATATACTTACTTTTTTTTTTTTAAAAAAAATATATATATATATTTATTATATCCTGATTTAAACATTATAATCATTTTCATCTTAATAAAATAAAATCAGTAACGTTTAATGGTATAATATAATATATATTTGCTAATTTCAAGTTATTATATAAAAAGATATTGGATAACTAATAAAAATATAGTACATAGAATTAAAATACGATTTTTTTTTTTTGGAACATGATATAATAATATAATAGATATATATAATATGATAGATATAAAATTTGTTATCTTCATTCCTTCAAGGTGTTTACAGGATAAAATTGATCAATTTTTGAAATCCAATCAATCATATCATTGGTATCTTTAGCTTGAAACAAATAAGAATTATTGATAGTATAAATAGCAAACACGTTCGTTTTCTAATAATTATTAAAAAGAGTACATATATATAAGTATCTAGTCGAATACAATTATAAATTATAAAATAATTGATATATTTATTTACCTGTATTAAATCTTCCAAATCTTTTTTATAATCTACACGTATTGAAGATAAGTCAATGATGGCCAACTCTTCTTGTTCCAATTGATCTTGATATATTATTAAAAATGGCCTTATATATTTGAAAAAAAAAAAAAGTATAATTGGATAAATAAATACATGCATAAAAAATTGTAAATATAAATACATACCTTCTTAAAACACACCAATATTTAATCCATTCTTCAGTATTTTCGTTATTTGTCGATGGTCGTATCAAATATCCTTTTTTTGTTATAGCATCACTAGCTTTAATTGGACGAGTTTGAGGGACCAATTTTAAATTACTATTTTCTTTTTTCATTGATCTAATGGATGAAATTGATACAGCACTTTGAGGTGATAATGGTGATGGTAATGGCGGTGGTGGTTTATGATTTATAATTACCTAAAATAATGAAGGATATAAAAAATTAATTATTTTTATGAATTACATTTATTTTTGTATATATCTATTCTTCTTTTTATTATCATTACTTCTTGCTGTGAGCCATGCTTTATTAACCATAATTGAATTACTTTATTTAGCAAGAGTCTTCTTCTTTCATCATCACCATCATCATTAGTATTTTCATCATTATTACTTTTTTCATTCACATCATTTTTTTCTACTATATTTACATCCCCACTCTTAGCCAATCGATTCTTTTGTCGTTGATAAGTTCTTTTCTTTTGTTGTTCCATTAGATTTAAAAATTGTCGTGTGGAAGATACTTGTAGCTGATAAATCATTTTATTTCTTGATGTTCGATAATCTTCGATAAGAGATATACCTCTTACAGCACGACCAGGTCCTAAAAATTCTTCACCACGAACATATTTATTTGCCGTATTCACACGCCATAAATCAGAGGCCTTACGAGTGACGGGCGGTGTAAGCGAAATTGAAAACGTAGAACGGATTTTATTAGACAAATGGTGATACTGGTAATATATACTTGAGAAATAGTGGAGAATGGTTGATGAGGAATTTATTTGAGGTACAGCTGTATCACGACCAAAAATTTTCAACGACAAATCCATAGAGAATGATAAAGGCTCCGTTGTTTTATCACATTTAACTTGCCACGATAATGTTACTTGAATACGTTGTTGCGGTGAAGTTATTTTATTTAGGTGAGTAGAGTTATGAAGCGAAGTATCCCAAGGACCACACGCTGATAACGTGCTGGTATTATTTGCATGGAATTTCAAGTCTTGATTTTCAAGTAAATTAATAGATAAAGTTGAATTATAATTGCTATTGATTGATATACTAGATTTATTATCGTCATTAATAACTTTTTCATATGATAGTGACTGAGAATCTTGATCATTATTACTATTATCATTATTAATAGTATTATTATTGCCATCTGTTAAGGTCCGTATATTACCAATATTTACATTAAAAATATTTTCCCATGGTAAAGTATATCCTGAGTCATGTGTCATTGTTATATTAATTCTTCTTTGTATTCCTTGACGTAGATAAAAGCACCCGTCATCATGTGCAGTTTGCGAAACAACAATCACTGGACTATAATCCCCATTTTCACTTAATTCACATACTTGAACCCAAGCAACTAAGTGGTGTTTTTCTTTAAAAAGCAATCCATCATCTGAAAAAGATCTTACTGGAGGTATCTTTAATTTTAATCGTCTTTTTGAAGTTGATGTTTGTATTTTGGTATTTGGATCTTTTGATAATTGCATGTCCGTTAATGTTGAATCCTCATTATGAGAGGGAAGTGGGCTTGTTAATTCATTTGAATGATCTATAGCTTTTGAAATACCAGAATTGTTATTATTGCTATTTGGCAAGGAAGAAGAAGAAAATGCCTTTTCACTTTCAATATTTTTTTCAATAATATCGCACAAATAATCCACTTTTGCTTGTCCAAGTAATTCAATTTCTAAATCCTTTTTCATTATTGTGTTTAACATATTCTCCGTTACGGTTGTAGCTAAAGTTTGTGTATAATTAAAATGAATAGGGTTGCGCCCAAAGTTATTGATAGGTTCAGTTGCATATATTTTATCATGGTTCGAATCTCTTTGAACATTTCCAAAAGATGATAACCTGAATTGTGCATGAACTTGTGTAAATTGCCTTTCATCAAGACCGGTAAGTTCTGTAATTTTAATTTCAAATACCTGTTGTTGACCAGTGTGAAGTAAACCATCATTATCTTTTTTATTGCTACTCTTAATAATATTTTCATTCGTCAATATAGGTGAATTCACTTGCAGCTGTTGCTGATTGGCAGCAGATTTATTTATATTTGTGTTATTGGCATAATGTGGAGATAAATTTGAAGGGGATGAGTGTCTTTTATTACTGGTAGTAATCAATGATCTTGCAATTGGAATAATGGATAAACGAAGTTGACACATCACTTGACCAGTGTTTCGATTAAAAACATTCACTTTACTTTCTACAGGTACTTGGTGGTTTAAATTACGCATAGAGACGGAAGCAATTCCAATAAGGGTATAACGAGGACATGGTGATTGATAAAAAGGATCTTGCCAATTAAATTGAGTGCTTGATAATGGGCGTTCTGTAAAATCATACAAACTACGCATGCGCTGTAAATGCCTCTTTGTTTTTTCTATGGACCATACATAAGAGGCCATATGCTTTTTATCAATCACTAAAACTGCAATACATGGTTTAACAGCTCGTTGTAATTCTTCATCATTCAATAAAGAGTCATTATTGGTGTTATCTGAATCATATATAGGCTGTTGTAATACTGAAGTAGACTCCCAAAAAGATAATGATGAAATCATACTATTGTCATGAATTACTGTATATTGATAAACAACGTCTTTTCCAAGTTCTTTTGCAACAATATTAGCTTCCTTCAGCATAATAGCGTTCATCAATAGTTTTTCTGCCATGTGAATATATTGTAATTTTTTCCATTGTTGAATAGCTTTTGTAATTGTTTTTTTTTCAGATAACGAATACATTGGTGATAACGGAACGCCTAGTGGTACCTTAGAGGATAATCGTTTAATTTTAAATTCATATTCTTCTTTTTGTTCATCCATCATACGTTGCATATCATCTACTACACGTTGTAATTTTGTTTCCATTTCTTGGATTTCAGATTGTGACGATGATGATAAGGATAAAGTGGCAAGTCGTATTTTTTCTTCATATTCTTCTTTTTGTTGTTTCAGTTGCTGTTGTAAATTTGCTCGCTCTATTAATCCAAGCTCACTATTAACATTTAATTCATTTAATTTATTAGAATGGCTAGAACTACCTTCTGCCAATGTATACATTCCAGTATCAATAGAAAGATAGCTACCATTACTAAATCTATTTGCACGCCTGATACTATTTTCATTTCCATCGTGGTCATCAAGAGATAGTGCCACAGAGCTAGTACTAAATCGAACAGAAACTGCCGATTGTGACATTGATTCATCATCTGAAGTAACAATTGGCCTCTTCATAAATTCATCATTATCAATATTATCATAGGAATTCATTGCTGCTTCTCGCTTTGCATAATTCCAATCAGCAATTTCTGAAGGACCTCCACTATAAACACTTGCACTATCAGCATCAGAGAATATTAATGCTGGGGAATCTGACCTATCTGTCATCCTACTATTACGTCCACTTGGTGTTGGTGTTATGTTTCCTCCTGCTGCTACTACTCCGTTGGGTGCAGCATATTGGTGCTGATCTTGGGTAATTCTCTTACGTTCCTTGCGCACTTCTTCAGGGTGATTAAATCTAAACACGTGATAATCGCCTAAAATGATTCGATAGCCATTATGCAGTCTTTTTGGTTCTGTAATGAGAATACCATTTACCATCGTCATTGAGTTTAATTTTGGGTAAAGAGTCACTTTATCATTAATGTTTTCAAAATAGCAATGATTATCCAAAATGTTTGGTCCACTTAATCGAATATCCACTGTTTCACTTTCAAAGCGTCCAACAATAGTCTTTCCAATTTTAATTTGATAAATTAAACATTCCGTCATTAAAGGATCTTCATTCAAGTTGACTAAATGAGGTATTTGTTTAGGTGCATGAATTCCCATACTATTACTTTCTACTAAAATACCCATAGCTTCTAATGCCTTTTCGCGTTCAATACGCACTTCACTTGTTTTTAATAATTTCTCTTCCCACGTTTGATTTGCTTGATCTAACAATTTCTGCGATGATTTAAGTTTATCCACTAATTCTGCCATAGTCATTCTCTTCTTAACACCAAATGCATCAGCATATGGAATTTCTTTTACTGGTGTGGTGATGGGAGAAGGCTGACGTTGTATATTGGCTGATGATGGTGACAATGTTGAAGAAATAGACGCAGTAGATGTTGTTGTAACAGGTTTTGGAGATGCTGGTATGGATCCTAAACGAGGGGTCGATTTACTACTTCCGATAGACATTTGAGGAGTGATGTGTGATGCAATTTTTTCCACTTCATCAGGAGCATATGTCATAAGAGTATCACGCAATGCATGTATTTCTTCTTTTAGTTCACGAATAAGTTTTGCATTTGGATCTTCATTAACAACAGGTTTATTTTTTATCCTTTTAGCTTGATCTGCATATCTTAATGTACTAATAGTTTCATCATAATCCACCGGAGAAATTGCTGCTATCATTGCTGTACGAGAGTTTCCACCAAGGGAATCTTTTAATAACCATGTCAATACCTAATAAATAAATAAAATAGGAATATGAAGAGGTATATGTATAGATATAAATATGCACCGTCGCTCAACATGTTTCATTTATAGTTAAATGCATGTGTGTATATATATTAAACTTACGGAATCACGATAGGGTATAAAGTTTTCTTTAGGTTTTTTTCCATTTTTTCCTTCTGTTGATGAGTTTTTAGCAAGAGCCGCAATCACCTTTCCTAAAGTTGCCAATGATCGATTAATATTTGCGCCTTCTTTTAATCTTGTACCTGTAGCACCAGTGCTATCTGCTCGTTCACTCCCAGCCAAATCTACCAGACTAATTCTGCTTACTTTTTCGGTTGCTGTTTTAGAATTTTCATCTTTTTTCCTTGATGTTAAAAATATAGTAAATACTGCATGAGATCTTGATGACGTTTCATTCATATTTGTTGCAGCGACAGTTCTTGCCTATAATTTTTTTTTTAAAAAAAAAAAAGAAAAGGAAAAAACGAGAAAATGATGAATATTTATATAATGATCTATTAATTCTTTCTTTTAAAAAAAATTAAAAAAATAAATAAAATAAAACAGTATATATGTTTATTACCTTATTTCCTTCGTTCATCAAATTATCAATATCTTCAAATGATTTTACTGCCAATCTCGATAAATCTTCAACATATGGACCAGCCCTTGGATGTTCACGGATTTTAAGATTTCCTTTATTCTTTGGGTTAAGTAAATCACGTACTTTTTCATTGTATATTTCCAAATATGATACTTCTACTTGATATTCTATAGACCCATTTGTTTTGGCATCAGATATACGAGTAAATAGTTCTGAACATGTTCTAGGTACGATTCCCTTATCTTCGCCATAACCAACCTTAATATATATATATATATATATATATATATATATATATATATTAATATATTAATATATATTGATCTATTTATTTATATGTACTATATATATATATATATATTATTTATATTAATATATTAAATATATTAGATATATTACCATTGTATAAGTTTTCCCGCTACCAGTTTGACCATCTAAATTAAGTAACCAAGAAATAAAAAATTAAAAAAATGAAACAAATTAGGATATTTTATGATCATTAAAAAAAATCAATACATATACATATATACTTACAAGCAAAGATACAACAGTTATATCCATCAAAAGCATGGTTTAATAAATCTTTTCCTAAATAATCATATACTACTTCTTGACTTGCATAGTTAATATCCTTCTTATCCGCTGACCAAAATGATTTATCAAAAGTAAAAGCCTTTATATCCTCGTTATTTTGTTCTTGTCTATTATTAGCTGTGGTACTATTATGATTTAAAGATGATGTATTATTATTTGGGCGTTGTATGATGACTTCATTTCCTTCTATCCGAACTAGATTACTACATCCTCTTGCCAACTCTAATATAATAAACAAAGTAATACAATTGATCAGTTTAGTTAAATTAGTTTACTTTTGAATAAATATACACATGCTTATGTATTTCAGATACAAGTATAAATTATTACTATTATTATATTATTTTAAATTCATACATGTATATAAGATTTTGAAATTTTGAATATATATATATATATATATATATTTACCTTTTGAAGATAGAGGGCGACATCTAACAACTACAGTGATATTTCCCCCTGAAGACATCGTTTGTCTATTTGAAATAGAGAAAGAGAGAAGATAAAACGAAGAATAATTATAAGTCTAATAAATTTCTCAATAGATGTAAAATATATTATTTAATATTAATACCTTTTTTATTCAATGTTATTTTATTTTATTTTTTAATAAAAATAACAGGTAGAAAAAAGTGGGGTATGGTAATTAATAGAGTTGAAAAAAAATTAAAAATGGAAAGAGAAAGAAAAAAAATTGAGAAAAGTTTAAAATTTCACAAAAGTGCTGAACTTAAAAATGGCGTGCATTACTATTTTTTTTTTTTAATACTTTAAAACGATAAACGTATGGCAAATTAATATATACAAATAAAAAAAAAGATAAAGGAGTAAAAAAAATTAAAAATGTCGATAAAAAAATAATAATAACAAAAAAATGAATAAATAATATATTTGTTTAATATTAATAGAGGAAGAAAGATCACAGTATTCATTTCTTTTTTCTAATATTATTGATTTGGTTATTTTTTTGTAATTGAATTCTCTGATCCATCAAACTTCGCCTTATATCTAAAGAAAAAGGAATACGATAAGGATAGAATTAAAAATCAACTTTTAATTTATTTATTTATTTTAAACTACCTCTATCTAGTGAATCGATTGAGAATTTATAAAATATTTAATAAGTACTGTGATTACTGGTTTCACTCTAATCTCAAGCGCGTAGTAATCGTCTAAAAAAATTTCAAACTTATGGTTATTTTTCTTTACTTTATATTTACCCATACTCTTTTTTAAAAAGGAAATAAAGTAACAAGACTGAGGCATAAGGTTGAAATTTATTTATTTTTTAAAAAAAATATTTAAATAGACCAATACTAAGTTAGATATTGATTTGACTCCATAGATAATAGCTAGTTGACTAACAAAACAAACGTATTATCATTTTCTATATCAACGAATTTTCATAAGATAATCCAGAATATTGGGATATTTAATTAAAGTTTCTTTTAAGCTGAAGATTTATTTTTCTTATAGACAAAAAAAAGCAAAATATATGAAATTTAAGAAATAATTATAAACATGATAATAATATTTATATATTTTTATCTTTATTAAAATATTAAATACATAATAAAATTTTTATTTTTTTATTTTTTATTAATGAATCATATACAGAAAATTACGTTAAATAACAAAAGCAAATACAATAATAATAATAGATATAGTATTAAAATAAAATAATTGAAATAAGTTATATTTATTCATTTTTTTTGATATTATTCCTCCGGTCTTCATTAATTAATTGATGCTGTGATTCGTTTGTTGCACTTAAGGATAGAACATGCTCTAAAATCTATAAGTGATAGATTATTAATAATTATATGATCAACAATTATATATTTATATATTTATATATTTATATATTTATATATACACTTGCCTTTTTATAATTATCTTGATCAGACTGTATTTCATTTTTCAATTGATTTACTTCTTCTTTTTTTGTTTTAACAAGCCTTGAGTGATTTTTATTTTCAGTTTCCATTTTATTGTGAAGGATATTCACATCATCAATATGATCATTCCAATTTTTATTCAAAGACGAAAATGTATTTTCTAGTTTACTTTTTCGATTTTTACTTAGGTCTGATATTAATTGTTGTAATTTATCCCATACTTTTTCTTCTGATTCCTTTTCTCGATTTAATATTTCTTCTTGTTTTTTATTTTGTTCTTTTAGACGTTGTATCTATAAATTGATATATATATATATACAAGATAAAAGAAGTTTAATAAACGAATATTTTTGTTATCCTTTTATTCTTTTATATAATTATATATATTTCATACTTGATTAAGCATTGTTCCATCTATTAAAGCTTTTAATTTATCTACTTGTTCTTCACTTTTTACTAAATGGTCTAAATCATTATCCATATGGTGTCGATAAATCTGTGCATTACGTTTTCCAATACTTACCACCTAATTTTCATAAAATATAAAATATAAACATACGATTTTTGTATCATTCTTCACGCTTTTTTAATAATAATAATAAGATCGACTAACTTACTTCTTTCTGTAAAGTCCGTATTTCTGATTCCATTTTTTTAATATAATCTAACATTTCAGTTTCTCGTCGATTACGAGTTTCTTGTTCTTCTAATCTGATTTTTTCAATTCTACGATCATAATCTTTAATAATGGATTCCATTTTCATCTATTCGTCAATTATAATAATAAAAATGATTAAAGTAAAAAAAAAATTAGTATAAATACTACTGTACACATAAGACCAACTTGATCTTTCTACATATATGAATAACTTACTGCTATATCTTTCACTTTTGATTCTGAATGTATTAAATCATGTTTATTTTTATCCAGTTGGTCTTGCTTTTCTTTTACAGTGTCCCTTAAATGCTGGTTTTCATCTTTCATTGCTTCATAGGATTTGTGAGTCATGTACACACCATTTTTATCGTAACTAGCCTATTTTTTCAAAATAAAATAAAATAAATATAAATACAAATCTTATATAAATCGTATTGGTAATAGGTTGGTATTCTATATTTTTAATAGCACAACCCATTCACATAATTTATTTATTTTTTTACCTGTAAATCACCTTTTAATTGTTCGATTTTCAATTCCAAATCACTGATATATACATTACGATTAGTAGGATGATTGGCTTCAGGTTTATTTCGAATATTTTTGGCACGATTTGCATAATCTAAAGTGCTAATGATTTCTTCTTGATTCATTTTAGCAACAGATACAGTAGCAATAATACATGTCCTTGTTTTCCCACCTAATGAATCTTTTAATAATCGAGTCAATTTGCTCTCTCTATTATTATTATATTTTATTTATAAAAAAACCATATAATATATATACATATATATATATTAGAAGCAAGTACTTTTTATACATATATACATGTCAATCCAAACTATAATAATAATAAATTATATATATTCATATATTACCTATAGGGTATATGAGCAGATTCCTCAACAAGATGATTGATGACACGACCAAGGGTTAGTAGACTTTGATTAATCATACCAGCTTCTCTAGCACGGATAAGTTCAGCGCCAGATCGATTAATATTTTCAGAACCTGCTAAATCAACCAGATTTAATTTTCCTGTACGAATAATATCTTCACCACCAGGTATAGATTCACGAATATGAACAATAACAGAAAATATACAATGAGAACGACTTTTTAATAGAAAATAAAAATAAAAAATAAAATTATTATTATGATTTAATGATATTCCCTTTCCTCATTTTCACTGTTTATATTATCCTCCACGTTTTTTTTGTTTTGTTTTGTTTTTACCTTGATTTATCGTTACATTTTGTAGCCCCAATACTTCGATACTTTATACCAGATTTTAAAACCTCCAAACCTTCTGAAGCCGATCGTATATATTTCTCTTCTACACCTTGCACGACAACCCCCGAACTAACTTTATCTTCAAAAATTTTAATTTGACGTCCATTTTGGTGATTTGAAGGGTTTAATAAATCTCTCAACTCTTCGTTGTATAACTCCAATAATGATACTTTGATAGAATATTCTGTTTTTTTGGTGTCCATTGTTTCAAATAATTTATCAATCACACGTGGAATGATGCCAGCATCAGAGGTATGTTGATCAAGGTTGCCTTCCATTGTATAACTGTATAAAATAAGAACAAATAAAGAGAAAAGAAAAATCAGCCGATCAGGATATATATACTATCCTTTGTTTAATTATTTTATTTTATTTTTTCTATTTCTTATTTACGTTTTCCCAGATCCAGTTTGGCCGTACGCAAAAATAGTACAATTAAATCTTTTTTTTTAAAAAAATAATAATAATCAATAAGTAAAATAATACATAGTAAAATAAGATAAGCATGAAATTCTCTTTATCTACTTGTTTTATTTACCCTTCAAGAACTTGATCCAAAATAGGCTGTACAATTTCAGTATAAATATGATCTTGAGTAGCATACTCATCAAAAACACGATCAAAAGTGAATACTTTCTTGGAAATGGTAAGTAATACTTCACGACGTCCTGTTGCTTCTAATATGATAGGTGAATCAGCAGCCAGCTCAGCTTCATTACGACCTCTAATATTTTATTTTGTTTTTATAAATTTAAAATATATACATATTTATAATAAAAATTATAATTAATAATTTGATCATGTTATTACTATTATTATTATTATTATTATTATTTATAAAATTTTGATGTTATTTATAATAATGATTACCTGCAGCGTAATACTACTTGAATATTGGTACCTTTATTATTATTACTGTTATTATTATGTGAATGATCTTTTCTTCGTACAATTCCACTAGATAATCGACTTAAAGCTTGCCTTTTTGCTGTTGCTGAAGAAGACGAAGTGGATATAATATTACTTGGTGCTGACTTCCGTTTTTGAACATTGTTACGATTCGTTGTCCACATAAAAACGACAACAACAATATATAAATTAAGGAATGAACAAATAAAATGTGTATAAATAAAAATAAAAATAAAAATAAAATTTATGAAGCGTGGTAGAAGAAATAAATATTTTGAACTCTCCAAAAAAAAATTTACAATTTTTATCTGTGCTTTAAATTTTTAATTTAATTCCATTTTTTAATGCTACTATATTTTTCAAAATTATTTTTATTATAAATAAATAATAATAGCCTTATGTATAGCTATCATTATTATATTATTATTATTATCATTTTATTTTAAAATATCTTTAACTTAGATTGCGCAAATATAGTATGACTATTCCGCCTGTTTATAATTCATGAACAATAAAAAAGCGGGAGAGAGAGAGCTAAGAATCATCTCATTTCTGTGAAGATATTACTATATACACACTATGTAGATTACTTTTTAGGAACCGATATTTAGAAAATCCTCACATGTATAGCTTTTGTATTAATAAACCCATCTATTACGCATGACTATTTCATTTTAAAAAAATAAATAACACAATGGTTAAAATAAGGAATATGACCAATATTAATATCCTATTTTACCTGAACGAAAATAATGGTATATAGGCTCACTAAGTTTTTTATATATTGTGTGTAAACTTCTTTATTATCTTCCGCATATATAACAATAAATCTAAATAAATTTTATTTTTATATAAAGTGCTCCGATTTTTTAATTTTTCTCATCATTTCTCTATTTTTATTTTTTTAAAAAAAAAAATTAGGAAAACAACTAAAAACTAAACAGCTATTTATTTATTGAAAAAAAGACAAAGAGTAGTAAAATAATACAACAATAACGTAGTACATTAAAAAAAAGAGATCGTGTCTGAAAAAATACTTTATATGCTATAGCATATGTTAATAGGATTGTTGAAGGGTTAGTAGAAGTAGTTGTTGATCCTGTTGGGAACCACATTATCTCTTGTTTTTGGATATTGAATAATATAATCTAGTAACGTTTTTTGTATGAATTCTAATAATATAAGATTTATAAAATATTTATTAAAATATTATAATAATGATATAATAAACAGTGCTTAGATTTATAAAATTACAATAGTGGTAATAACAAAAATATAAATATAAATTACTAAATAATGACAATAGTAAAAAACAATGATGGTAATGCGATATCAATGAAGGAACCAGCAAAGACATGAATTTAAAATTTAAAATAGAGTGATTGGTCGTTTCATTCAAGTGGAAGAATGGCTTCAGTTTTTTTCTTGCTTATATTCCTATGATTATTATTTTATTTGTTCAGAGATAAGAGAAGACTTGTTTACTCTGTCTATTTTAGTCCAATAGGGATAGAATCATATGATTTTGATAGTTTGCTTATTTTCTGTAGATATAGATATAGCTATTATATTAAAAAGGAAAGGCTTTTGTTAGACTTTCATCTATATATATATATATATATGTATTAATATAGTTTTACTAGTTTATTATTTTCCTTGATAAGTTCATGCTTCAATAGAGTATATTCAGTATATTAATATTTAACTATTAACTATTTAAAAAAAATTAATCTTTTATGTGTATGTATGTACGTATATATGCACGTATAAATTTTATTACCTGCAGAGATGCCAACCAAAAGCTTCAACGGATTAAAAGATTTTCGTTTTTTCTGTTCGATTTTCACCTAATTATATTTTTTATATAATTAAACTACTCTTTCAACTTCCCAAACTACCAGACTCGTATTATACCTTTCTCCCTCAAGGCACCATCAAGGGTTATCGAAACGCAAACAATCTTGCAGGGTATAGGTAGAGCAAAGTCTAACTAAACTATTTATTTTAACCTGCTTTATTAATATTTTGTGGATTTTTATTATTATTATGTTTAAATTAGCGAAGAATTGTTGTTACTTTCTGTTTTTATATTGTGTAAACATTTCTTTATAAAGTATCTTCTGTATAAATGTTACTATCATTCTTCTTGAACCATGCTTTTACTATTGCTGTAAGATAAGTTTTTGGCGCTATTATTCAAAAATAAAAATTTTTCATTGGCAATTATGTTCGATTGAAATAAATATAATGCATTTATATTTAAATTTATGCAAAATAAAATGAAAATATACGATTATTTGGCTATTTCAAAGTGATACACCATTCTATTTCTTTTAATTACTTTTATTTTCTGTAATCTATATAGATCACACCTATTTATTTATTCTATTTTTATATGGACATTGCTTTATTCAAAGTTTGATCTTGTTTGCTCGTATTGAAGGTAATAGAGTTCCAAAAGTCTAAACTTTTTAGTCAATAAAAATAACAATGACATCTTCATTTTCTTTAATATAATATTAATATTATATGTATATATATATATATTAGCCATACTTGAGCCAAAATTAATTTGACATCAATAAGTATTAACTGTTTCAAAATTTTATTTTTTAGAGTAGAATAGACGTTAAAATAATAACAATAATGTTAATATAATATACAAGTAAAATAAAGTAACTAAGTCATGAATAAAAAATAATAATAAATAAGAAATGCTTATTTTTAAAAATAAAAGTAAAAGGAAAAATAAAATAAATAAAAATGTAGCTGTAATTCAGTAACATAAGAAAATGTAATTAATTGACCAATATCATATCAAACTATATATATAGATAATCATTATAATATATTAGTTTTTTATTTATGGAAACTAAAAGGAAAAAAGAGAGATTTTATCCGAAAAAAATAATATTCAATTCTCGAATAGAAACTCAGGATTAATGAGTTAATGTATCGATATCCAAAAAAATTATCATAAATGAGAAACTGTGAAAAATCAAACAATATCAATATTTTGTTTTCATATTTTATAAAAAATTAAAAGAAAAAAATGCAAATGTGTAATTATAATATAATTAAAAAACATGGCCATAAAAAAAAGTATTATAAAAAAAAAAGAGTATTAAAAGGATTAAAAAATATTAATTATTACTA
>MU612530.1:0-16589 GCA_025201675.1 Cunninghamella echinulata
ATATATATATATATATATATATTTATATACATATATATATGTCTATATATTTATTAAAAATTTTAAATATAAACAAAATTAGTTTGAACGCTGACATTAACTTTATCCCATTTTAAAAATTCCAATTCTTGTTTTTCGTTACGACATTGATTTTCTAAATTTAAACGTAACTCTAATTCTTTTTCAAGTTGCTGTTGATGTTTTTCTTTGGTCTGTGCCATCAATTGTCTAAATTCTTTACGTAACGTCATAGTAGTAGAAGCACCATCATTAATTCCCAAAGTAGCTACTTGTAAATCCGCTACTTGTTTATCCAATTGATGGTTATGATTTAAAATATCTTGAATTTGTTGTTCATACTTTTTACGTTCAGAATTAAAATCAGTAAATTGACCTAATAAACGATCGTATTCTTTCAAAACCTGTTCTAACTCGGCTTCTACTGATGCACTTTGTAATAGATATCCACTTTCTCTTAAAGTAAATTGCCGCTGTGCCTCTTCTAAATGACGGGTCATTTCTTCATATTTGATTTTGTAATCCACTGTGGTATATTGTTCCATATCCTTTTTTAATTGATCCACTTGTTCTTTATAATTTTCTATTTGGCTTTCCAAGGTATCTATCTGAGTCGTAGTCATTTGCTTTTCCTTTTCAAAGGCACTGATATTGTTTTTTAATTGTTCTCTTTCATTATATAATTCTCTTAAAATATCATCAATGGTCGTCAATGATTGGGTATCATCATCACCCTCTTTTTCCTCATTCTTTTTCTTTTTCATATGATGATAATAATCCATCAAGTGCTGATTATCTTTTTCTTTAGCCTGTTTTTTATAAGCTTCATGATCTTTTTCTAATTGGTGATAGGCTGATTTTTGACGGCGGAAATCTTCTTGCTGCTGATTCAATTGATTTTCCTTTTCTGTCATCATGATCAACTGATCGTCCAATGATAACTTTAATTGTTGATTGGTAGCTTCTAATTGCTGCTTATCTTGTTGAAGGGTGGCATATTCACCATTGACATGATCGTGTTGCTGCTTTAATTCTTCCCATTCCATAAACAATTGAGTATGTTTTTTATCCAATTGTTGATGTTGTTGTTCCAATTGTTTGATTTGATCCTGATAAAATTGCCTTTCTTCATCATAACTTAATTTTTCTTGTTGGACTGCCTTTGCTAATCGCTCATCGTGGTCTTGTTTTAATTGGTCTATTGCAAGTTCTTGATCTTGTTGCTTAAATTCTAAATCCAAAACCAGTTGATTTAACTTGTGTTTTTCTTGCTCCCATTCTTGTTTATGTTGCTCATATAACCCTTGCTGGTCTTGTAGCTGTTGCTTAGTTTGTTCTAATTGTGATTCCAGCTTTTGAATATCTGCTTGTCTTAGTTTATCCTGTTGGCAAGCTTCAATAAATTGTTCTTCTAATTGCTGGCTATGATTCTTTTCTTTTTCTAATTGAACCACCAATTCATCAATATGCTCTTGTTTGGATGCATTTTCCATTTTATATTGATCCAACACTTGGTCCAATTTCTTTTTTTCTAAAAGCTCAACAGTGAGATGATCAATTTGTTCTTGTTTAGATTGATTTTCCTTTTTGGTTTCATTTAATACTTGCTCCAATTGTTGATTGCGTTGTTTTTCTTTATTGATGATGATTAATAATTGATCCATGTTCTTTTGATTATCATTATTACTGCTATCCGTTTCCTTCTTGGAGAGCGAAGATGCTATATTTTTTAATTGTACTTGCTGTTGCTGTTCTAATAGTAGCTCTTGATTTTTTTGTTGTTCCTTTTTTAAATCTTGATTCAATCCATCCACTAAAGTTTGTTTTTCTTTTGTTTCTTCTTTTAATTGAGTTAAAAGTAATTCTTTATCATCTAACTCCTTCCTTTTTTGATCCATCCATTTCTGGTACTGTTGTTTTTCTTTTTCCAACGTTTTTTTGAATTCCATCTCCAAATTCTTTAGGTTCGTTCCATTGTCTTCATCATCTTTATAATTCATTGCTTTTTGAGTGGTTGAATATTTATCGGATGAATGGTTTTTTAAATGATTATCTAATAATTTGAATAAGCGATGAATTTCTTCTTTGGCCATGATACATTGCTTTTGACGTAACCTTGCTTCCATCTCCTCCTCTTCTTCATTACTATTGTTATAATTTTCTCTTTCATCATCTTCTTCTAAGCTAGTCATACTCGTATGTTCAGAACCTGAAAACTGAATTGAATCATTGTTTTGCTTCAAGGAAAATACTGATGATGTGGAAGAGGTTGAACTAGAAGAAGTACAAGGAATAGATGATATTACCAATGGAAAATGTTGGTGTAATAGTTGAATAAAATCTTGTTTTATTTGATAAAAAAAAGATGGATCCATTTTGTTGATCATGGTTTTTGAAGTAGTAGTTACAGTAGTGGTAGTGGTAGTTGTCATAATGGAACAATATTTTGCCAATGTGCCAGCCAAGTGTTGTAGATATTGCTCTCTTTTTAATTGTATTTGATTCATATAGTTCATTAATTCATGAATTAGTTTATCTATTTTATCCATTCGATCATTTAATATTAATTGATTTTGTTCTTTTTCTTCTTGATTTATTGATAATTTATCCATAGTATTAATCATTCTTTGTGCTTTCGTCTCCGTCAATAATCTTAAACCAAGCATATCAATATCATTTTTTTTTATATCTTGTGAATAATCCTTTTTTATGATAACAACAAGTTAAAAAAAAAATATCTATTTAGCGTTTTCAACTCCCTTTTTATTATAATTAGTTCAGTTTTTTTTTTTTTTTTTTTTTTTTTTTTTTTTTTTTTCTCCTTATTTTTTTTGTTTTTTTTTTGTTTTACCTTTTGTAAAGTTTGAGCATAATCAAATTGAACTGTTGGGAAATCGAGTGATGAAGCTACTGCATGTGAAACAATTAATTGTTGAAAAATAGTATCATAATCTGTTAATACTATATCATTTTGATGATGGAATGATAATGAAGATGATTCAATATGCTGTTGCCAAGGTAACGTTATATCATTAAAAAGCTGTTCATATTCTTTTTCATTTTTGGCAGAGTAACCTAAAGATCGAATAGAAGATGTAATAATTTGCTGTTGTTGCTGTTGCTGCTCATCTATTTTATTTACATTAATCTCCTTCTTTAAAGTACTTGATTTATCTTCTTTTTCTTTTTCTTCTTTTATTGATGAATTAGAATTTACTGAAGATGATTTTTTTAATGATGGTTTTTGAACAGAATCATTCGCTAATGAGGAATCAGTATTAACTTTTTTAGTTGACACAGGTGCTGGCACCGTTGTTTTCGTATTAAAAGATTTATCATTATTCTTAATTGGATTATTTATAGAGGATGGTAATGTTACTTTATGTGATTTGGTTGGTATGTTGCTTCTCTTTTCAGCAGTATTATTTACTGGCGATGATATTTTTTTTTCAGTAAAAGAATGATTACCACTCTTTTCCTTTTCCTTAACTGCTTTAATACCTTCTTGAAGATGTTTTTGTGAAGAAGAAGGCGACGATGGTGGTGATGCAATTTTAGATTTTGATTTTTCTGTATCCGACGAAGATTTTTTTACAATAGTCGACGCAGAAGTTTCAATAGATATAGACGATGATGATGACGTTAATTCTTTTGATTTTAATAATGGATTAGATTGCTGTTGTTTTGGTAAAGGTGATGTAGAATTTTTTATAGGAGGAGTAGAATTTTTTTTTATTGTTGCTGTAGAAGGTTGCTGTTGCTGTTTCCATGGGTTAGATGATACTTTTTGTGATATTTTTTGTATGGAAGCACGTTTTGAAAAAGTAGGTATTTCTTTTTCCTGTGTTTTTAGCCATGGTGTATGATTTGCTGCTGCTGTTTTTCTACCAGTAACGATAGGTTTTTTCATACCAGATGAATTTGTTGCTGTAGTATAGGATGATGATGGTAGTGGTTGATCTTTGGCGAGAAACGGATTGTTTTGTAATTTATTACCAATTGCTGGTTTTAATGTTTTACTATTTGTCTATATATTATTGAGAAATAAAATGAATGAATGAGAGAAAAAGAGAGAGAGAAATAAGTAAATAAGAGAATAATGATGATATTAATGGCATTATCATAAAAAATGATTTAGTAAGAGTTATTAATTAATCAATCCCCTTTTTTTTCTTTTATTACTTGTACAAATATATATATTATTGTTACTTACCGACATAGTAAAAAATATTTTTAAGTTATCATTAATAGACTAATAATATAGTTGAAGTATATATTAAAAAAATTGGGAGTAGAATAAATAAAAATACAAAAAGTTAAAAAAGAATAAAAGAAAAAAAGAAAAATGGGAGAATTGATTAAAATATAAATATAATAACAGTATTTCCTATTGTTGTTATTATTATTATTTTTGGTTCTATTTTATTTTACCATTCCATCAAATTTCAATGACTTGTTTCCATATATGTATTGAGTGCATATGCAAAAATTAAGATTAATAACAGTCGATTGTTATTTTTTTATTTATTTATTTAACGTATAATAGCAATAATAAATAAATAAATAAATAAAAAAAGGGAGTGAATCAACCCGAAAGGTTCAAAGCTTTTATAATCAACATTCTAAGTTGTTCATTTGAAGACCGGATAATAATTTTATCTTGATAAATATTCATACTTGCTTCGTTAAGAATGATGATAGATAAGTTTTCGTTATTTTCTTCGATTTGGATATCCATGTTAGGAATTCCCATCTATAATACATACAGTTTTTATTAAAATTATAAAACAAAAAAAGAGCGAATATACTGTTACTTCTTGAAATAAAACCACTTATCACCCCCTTTTTTTATTATTATTACTATTGTTTGTTTACCTTGTGTAACTTTGATAATATGGCCTGAACATCTATTTGTTGTTCATTTAATGACATACTATTGTTTGTATTACTCAATAACCAATCCATATTATCCCTGTTTAATGATATGGTATTCGATTCTTTTAGTAATAGCTGATTATTGTAAACATAGACTTGCCCAGAAATAGGTGCCATGGTTATTATTTTTCCATCTGAAGGAGTCCATGGTATTGGTTTTAATTTTATATTTTTTGCTAACTAATAATAATAAGATTAATGATAATAAAATAAAAATAAAAATAAAAATAGTTAATAAATTGATATATTGTAATAATAATAATAACATGAAAAAAAAAGGGGAGATAGGGATTATTATTTTTTGTTGTATCATAATTAAAATAAAAATCTTGTTACCTTATTTGATATCATTATTTGTTCCCATTGAATATCTATATCAATATCAATCATTTCCCCTGAAGAATACCAAGTGACTTGAACATTACTATTATTGAATGAGGACTGATCCCATAAATCGGTAGATGAATGGTCAAATGGTTTAGGTAAAATTAAATGCTTTAAACGATACTTTTCATCTTTCGTACCATCACTACTATCACTCCAGTGTAATTGCAATAAATCGTGTAGAGATTGGTGATTTAATCTAATATCTAATGGAGTATGAATGGTAGTTATGGGTGAGTTGATTTCAACTTGCTGCTGTTGTTCATATATATCCGTTAATATGCATAAATGGTGGTGCTGATGGTTGTTATCAGTATTATTATTATTCCACTGTTGTAAAAACCACTGAGTAGGACCTTTTTCTAAACATTGATGATCTCCGCAAAAAATGATACAAGGTTGTTGAAATGATTTCATTTTTAACTGTATAATATCAGAAAAAGTGGTCAGTGCACCGGATTTTAACAATTCTCCGTGCGGTAAAGGCATTTCAGGTTTCCATAAATGTTCCTGAAAATCATTGGTCATCCATTCTCCACATATATTTGCGTACTGTAAACTTTGTTCTGCTACAGGGCTTAAAACATATATTGGAATTTGATGGCTTTCTGACCCAATTTCCATCCCAAGTGTATATAAATGAGATTTAATCATCCATATTAAATCATATAATAATCCTGATGTAATTCTAATTGGTAAAATAACATTTTGTCGTGCTCCAAGCGTACTTGCTACATGGCCTAATAATTTATTTAATTGTAAATCATATAATCTTGATGTATCCATTGTATTTATTGTTGAAATGATGCCACTCACGAGTATGACATCGGCCGAATAAAATATTGACGTATCAAAATCTGAAGGATGTAATTCAGTTCTTAATGATCCATTTCCAAGAACAGCAATTTTTTTCATACTTGTTTCTATTAACCAATGACTACTGCCTAATGAATATCCTGCACTATAGGGTGTAATATCTAGTGTTGAAAATAATGACTATATATATATATATATATTAGCTCTTTCTTTGCCATTCGTTTGTTTTATTTCTTTTTTTTTATTATTTATATGTATATTATTTTCAGAACTTACCAATTTTTCTTTATATCGTACAGGTAAAATCTTTTCTATACAAGAGGACACATCTTTTAGAGTATATATCAATCTCCAATCATCATGATCTTCATAAATTTGTTTTAAATAATCGTACGGTGCTGTATCGGGTGAAATATGACTTCCTAAATTAGAATGATAATGAATTAGTTCCACCATACGCTGTCTTCCGAACTCTATAGTAGGTTCCGTTGCTATAATTCTTCCTTTATAACCCATATATTCTGTTAAATAAGGTAAACCAAGTGATTCTTCGTATGAGGTGATTAAAATTAAATCAATCTTTTTAATATCAATTGTATCCATATTTTTTAAACGAAAAAAAGATTTATTTTGATCATCATATCCCATTTGATACATGTTTTTTTTGTTTCTTTCTGATTGTTGTGATGATATCCTAGAACTTGCTTCTGGTAGATTTTTAATAGATGAATGAAAAGTTGATAGCATAAAATC
This sequence comes from Cunninghamella echinulata, assembly GCA_025201675.1. Taxonomy (NCBI): domain Eukaryota; kingdom Fungi; phylum Mucoromycota; class Mucoromycetes; order Mucorales; family Cunninghamellaceae; genus Cunninghamella; species Cunninghamella echinulata. The sequence goes on from MU612530.1 coordinate 6,907, forward strand.
AAGCGTATCGATGTAGGAATGGTTATAATGATTATTACGATTATTGTTATTATTATTATTGTCATCAGTCATAGCAATGGTAGTAGTAAGATCATGATATTGTTGTTCATTTTCGTCATCCTGTGTATGTTTAAAAAGTCGCGTTTCTAGTCCACAGTTTATTAAAATAGTATGCTGTTTGATAGTAATAAGAAACGTTGTTTGGTTTTTGGGATCATGATCTAAGCATTGAATTTTCATTTTTATTGTTATTAAGCAATATTAAAAAAATAAAAATAAAAATAAAAATATTACATGAATATATAAAAATGGAAGGAAACAAAAGAATCAAAACGAAAAAAAATTTCCCAACTTTTAAATAAAATTCAAACCCCGTTCTTTTTTAAATAATGGATAAAAATTAAGATTTTATTTTTGTATGAAAGATTAATAGTATAAGAGATATATGAGATAAAATTAATAAATATATACAGTATCATTAGAATGAGACCATTGTAAACTAGCATCAAAATTAGTCATCCATGTTTGAATTCCAAATCCTTCTTTAAGTACTGCGTTTCTTAATATATACCATTTTTTACTACTAACATCAATATAATCAAGGTTGGCTTCCTCATCTTCATTATTTTCATAAACTAATTGAATAAAACAGTTGCTGTGCTCCATTTTAGGTAAATCTTCTTCAGTGCAATTAGCATCTAATTCTTCAGGGATATAAACAGGAACAATAATGGATACTTGATTGTATGATTGGATAGGAAAACTATTAAAAACACCAGCCTCGTCATCATAATAATGGTGATTTCTAATAATATAAAAGACATTGGCTTTTAGAGCAAGTCGATGACCATCACCTATTTTTTCTAGCTGAATATCAGTAATATTATCTTTATAAGGGCCAATATCAACGTTATCGAAATCAACATCATCATCATCATCATCTTCTTCTTCTTCTTCTTCTTGATATTGCTCTTGTGCTAGTTCTTCTTCTTCTCCTTCTTCTCCTTCTTCTTTTTCTTCATTTACTTCATTTTCTTCATTTTCTTCATTTTCTTCATTTTCTTCTTCTCCCTCTTCTCCTTCTTCTCCTTCATCAGCAATTTCTGATTCATAAGTTTTAAGATCTTTCACGGAAACAAAATTACATTCAGGTGTATACTTAATATTATGAATATTCTTGATTTTATATGTATGAAGATTATCTACATATAACCAAGAAGGCTGACAAGCGGTTGCAAAAGAAGGAGGTATAAAGTAGAAGTTGGCATAAGCGCAAGAATGCAATAATTTGATTTTATCTTTCAAATCCATAAATTCATACAACTTTAAACGAACAGATACAATATCAGTAATCCCCCAGCTTGCAATGGTGTCTCTATCTTTAATGACATGCTTATACTTTTCCCAAGTTGGCAGGATAGCATAAAACCGATCGACTTGCCTAGTGGCATAGGAATTAAGCATCATATCGAGAGGGTCCCTTTTCGCTAATCGTTTATCAACATCACTGTGGAATTTGGTCAATTTTCTATAAAATTCAAATTTGTCCAAACCTTCATCATAATCTGGTTTATAAGGTTTTGATTTCGTTTTTCCAAAAATACTGAAAAAAGAGGTATACTGGTCTTCATCATCGTATTCATCAGGTAAAATATCGCATAATGAGATAAACATGAATTTAAATCTATTTTTCTTGAATTCCTTAGCAATGTGATATTCCGAGATAACCCATGTACGATCAGACCATTCATGTACCAAGTCTTTTAAGAAATCAAAGGCATCATCCAATGACTGAGTTAGCTCTCTAAATTTTTTTCTCCATTCATCAAATCGTATTTTTAAATCACCTAAATCAGGATTAAATTCTTGACCCACCCTATCAAAAAAGATCTTAAATTGATCAGAATGAGCATGATCACCTGGTTTTATGGCCAAATATTCAGGTTCAAAATAATCTTGTAGATAGGATAGTCTTTTCTTTCCTTTTTTTGATACGATATCAGACAAAGCTTTTGTTACGAAGTCAAAGCACATTCTACTTTCATCATTAAAATTATAGTCAACTTTATCTTTGATGACTTCAGTATCTTCTAACACCAGTTCATGCTCCATTTCCAAAAGGTCATTTAATAATTTTTCAGGATCAAAAGTATCATACATATCAGGATCCAAATGACGATATATCCAGTTACACACCAAACGGCTATTTAATAAATCAAAATGATTTTCATAACTCTCATTTCCCTTAATACCAGCCATAAACCCCGTATAAATGTGTCTATTATATTCAGTACAGGCTCTAATTGCTTTTTGGTTCATAGCGCTTCTTTGCAAATAAGTATGGTGTAAATCAGGTACTGCCAAAATATAAGTGGATCTTTCATAAATTTCAGTCATACGATAAATGGTTTCTTTCTTCTTTTCATTATTAAATTGATCAATAGAAATTGTATCTACCCATAAATAATCGACGTATTTAAGATCAGGCTCTTTGATAATATTTCTGCAAAGAGTTTCGATATCTTCTGGACCAAAAGATTTAATATGTGCCAAATAATCGCTTGTTGGTGTTACCTATTATTCATATATAAATAAGGATATATATATTATTAACTACGAGCCATTTATTTTTATGATTTTTTAAAGAAAATGGTTTACCCATTCGTGCACTTCACCCCAACGGTAAGATAAAATTATATACTCTAGTTTATCTTCGTATAAATCCTTAGTAGTACAAATAATTCCGTTTTCTTCAACAGTTTTACGAACATCAACTAATGTAAGAGTAAACGCTTTTGCGTCTCCAGTAAAAGCACCTAAAAAAGAAAGTACATATCCTTAAATCATCATATCCGCGTGTTTATTTTATTTTTATTTTTTCGTTATCTTTTATACGTATATACATATATATATATATATATATATATATATATATATATATTGGTTACCTTTTGCTACATTAGCATCAGAATAAAAAAACCCATTTTTATTGGAAACAATATCTTTAAAAAGGCCTGACTTGCTTAATGTAAAATCCTTAAATGACTTTGTCAGACTTTTGACCATTTTTTAAAATAAATAAATAAATAAATAAATAAATAAAAAAAATATGAGTAAAAAGTAAAAAAATAAAAAAAAGAAAGAAATATATATTTTCAAACCTTTTTTATACCAATTTAAAAAAGGAAATTCCAAGTTACACTTTGTATATCTATTTTTTAGAAAAAAAAAATGGTAGGCTAAGCTCAATTATTAATGGTGTAAATTGAAAACCTTATTCAACAGGTGATACATACCTCTTTAACGTTACAGTTTATTAAAAAGATTCCTTTTATAATTATTATTATTTAAATATATGTTATTCATTTTTGCATCTGCTTTAAATTTATTTCATAATGATTCAATATGTATACTAGGTGTTATATTATTCTATATAAATATATAAAAAAAAATTTCTTTTTTAAAAAATAAAGTTTATCAACATAAAGTTTTTCCTTCCATTTTAGGAGACCTACATCAAAGGGCATAGCCACGAACCTGGTGCTGAAACTTTAACTTGTTTAAAAAAATTCAATTTTCTTAAAATAAAAAGGATAAAATAAATCTTTTTTTAAAAAAACTAATAATAATAATAATATATACTATACTAAATATATATACGTGTGCTTTGTGTGTGTACAGTAGTACTCTAGAATTATTTAATATATATAAATATATATTACACAGAGGGTTACGAAGGATATCTATTTTTTTCACGGTTTAAATCCCTATTGGCTGATATGAAACATATAAAGGATACACCAAATTAAAAGCACGGTTTGCAACTGCAATATGGAAATTACGCGCAATAATAATAATAATAATAAACTTTTCCAGTTTTTTTTAAAAGAGCAAAAGTTTGCAGCGTATATTACTTTAATTAATTCAAAGTCCCTATCGTTGTTTTATATAAAATTAACAAAGGAACCCAAGATGATCATTAATATAATAATAACTACCTATTATTTGGTACGACCATGATTTAACCATTATATGTTATATGTAAACCAATAGAGAAGAAATAAAAAGCAATATTAATAAACTTTTTGATTAATGTCAAGGGAATACTTTTCACCATGTAAAAATGATAATTTTACTGCTTTTAGTTTTATTTTAAGTTATTAGGTACAAAAAATTATAAAACATTTTAGGAACACATGATTTACTTATTCTATTTTTTTTTATTTCCTTTTTCTTCCTTATTTTTTCGTTTTACCTTTGTATTGAAGTAAATAATATTTCTGTTAGTGAAAAGTAACACGAACTTTGGCACTTTTATTATATCAAGTATTAAGCCATCAGAAAGTGCAATATAAATGAATACCCGTATATAACAAGTATTTTTTTTTTCTTTATAATGAAAGAGGACTTGTAATATATTAACGAAAGTATATACATACATGCGGAAAAAAAGAAAGAGAGAAAAATATTTTAAGTATCACCTAAAATAGTATAATAAAAATCAGTCAGCGACCAACCAGTATTCATAATTGAAAAAGATGACATTTATTATATGTATCAAATTATTCTGGTTAGAAAGATCAGGCATTCCATTATTATTTTATTTTAAACAAACATATTTATTGGGTCGTTGCTCTGGTTAATTATTACGTACGCCATCAATTCTTGTTACTATTTTTATTTTATTAAACATATATTCAAAAAAGGTAAAGAAAAAATCAAAATAATAATCAATCTATTTGGTTAACATAACATGACATTAATAATGCATAAATTACTAACTTTATTTTTCTAGTATATATATACAGTACAGCTCAACGATTGCGATATCAAAAGATATTAACGACAAACATAATATATATAAATAATAATTCTATCTGAATGTTGCAATATAAAATGTGTTGACGACAAATAGAACATCAACTTGTGATATTTATTTACTATCATTTCATCTCATGATTTCAAAAAGGTATATAAAGGCTGTTGAATTATTTTAACCTTTTTTTTATTACCGTTTTATATTACGTTACAAACTTTTAATAACAAAATGGATATCAAGGCATTATTCAACTATTTTTTTTTGGTTGCAATAAATACTCATCTATTTGTCTCTTCAACACCTACCATCTCTAGTACTAATGTATTTCATAGTAAACTGTATTCAAATCTCTCACTGACTTTTAAATCACCTCAATTGTGTGATGAAACTGTCCAACAGGTGGGTACACATATATATTAAAAATTTAAATTATTAATTTTTTCTATTTATTTTAATTAGTACTCTGGTTATATTGATGTATCTGAAAATGAACATTATTTCTTTTGGTTTTTTGAAAGTCGTCAACAACCCGATAAGGACCCTTTAACAGTTTGGATAAATGGTGGCCCCGGAACTTCTTCTATGCTGTAAGCGGCTATTAACTTTTTTTTTTTTTTCATCATAATAATTGGTTGTCCTTTTTCTCTTTCTTTATTTTTTAGTGGTTTGTGGATGGAAATAGGACCTTGCTTTACAAATGAAGATGGAACCAAAGCCTTTTATAATGAACGAGGAAGCTGGAATCAAGTCTCCAATTTGTTATTTTTTGACCAGCCTTCTGGTACCGGATTTTCTTATACTACTACTAGCGATGTGTTTACGACAGATCAAGCTATCCCTTTGGTTGACATTTTTTTACAGATCTTTTTCGAAGCTTTTCCAAAATATCAAAAAAGCGACCTTCATTTCTTTGGTGAGAGTTTTGCTGGTCATTTTGTTCCTTCTATGGCCGATTACATTTTGAAACAAAATCAGTTAAACAATCCAAACCGGATTTCTGTTAATTTGAAATCTATTGGTTTAGGTGCTGCTGTTACTAATCCATATATTCAAAAGTAAGCATAGCTATATATATTTAAAATAATTAATTAACTATTTGTATTATATAAATTATAAAATTGTAGTCAATACTTTGAAAAAATGGCCTGTAATTCCACATGTAAGCAATTATCATAAATAAATAAATTAAACTATATATACATAAATATATAAATTATATATATTTAGATGGTTCTATTTTACCAAGCCCAGTATGTGATGTAATGAAAAAAAATCTACCTATATGTTCTCAACTAAGTAAGTATCCCTTATACAGTAAAATAATAATAATAATAATTTTTGTATTTGTACGATTAATTCAATTACATCTACTTTATTTTGTCTTACTTAGCTGAAAAATGCTATGAAACTGATAATGGTCAAGATTGTATTGCTGCTTCCTACTATTGTATGCTAAGTATTGAAAACATGATTACGATTAGTGGAAGATATCCTTTTGATATTCGTCTTACAGAATTGGCTTTTCCTTTTGAAAATTATCTTAACCAACCATCCATTATCGAAGCTATTGGTGCTAGAAAACCTTATATTACTTTAAATGCTGAAGTGGTAATAATAATAATAGTAATAATAATAAATCAATACATTATAAGCTTATTTATATATATATATATATATATTAATTGCAAATATCTTTATATTATATTTATATAGAGAAATAACTTCTTGGCATCTGGTGATAGGTAAAAATAATAAAAAGATAAAAAAAAAATGATTCGATTTTTTTACAGTTTATCTTTTTTTAACATGTTAATACTTATCTTTTATTAGAATTAAATCAAGAGCACCACAAGTAGCAAATTTATTAAACGATGGTATTCAAGTCTTGGCCTTTGCTGGAGATGCTGATTATGCTTGTCATTGGTATGGAATACATGCTTGGACTAATCAATTAGCCTTTAATGGTGATCACTTATATCGACAGGATGTATTGAATCCTTGGATCGTGGACGGCAAAGAAGTTGGCCAAATCCAGCAAGGTGGTAAGATGACTTTTATTAAATTCAATGATTCCGGCCATTTAGTTCCTTTCTATCACCCAGAGCTTGCTTTAAAAATGTTTACCGACCATCTCAATCGCTGTTCTCACTAAAGAGAAAAATGGATCAAGTAATATTTTATTCTCTCTTATTATAAATATTATTAAAAAAAATTGTTCCAAATAAAATTTTCCTTTATTTTGATTTTTTGATAAACATATTCATCACTCTATTGCTTATGAATTTTTAAAATTAAAGCGATTTATCCAAATTTTAACATTGTATTTAACTATAGCAAATTTTCTTTTTAGAAAAAAAAGTCAATTAGTTACCAAGTTGATTCTTAAGGCACTGACCGTCATTAGATATGAATTTAATATAAAAAATAAAGTTAAAGTGTGTAAAGAGTGAATGCAATTTAATTTACTATTGTTATTTTGATAAAGTATGGAAGTAGTTGTAATAGATGGCCTGTAAAATCTATTTTTGCTTCAATACTTGTAAGCTTTTTTTATTTCAAAGTCAAAATAATGCCAATTAGCCGAAACATCTGTATCAATATTATAACTGATTTGTATATACTTCTTTATTTCATTACTTTTCGTATAGCAAAATGGACAAAGCTTTACAAGTATCTATTTCTGCTGTAAATCTTCCATTTTCAATTATTACTTTTATATTATTATTTTCAGTATAAAATGTCAGAAGGATAGATTTTTTTTAGGACATAATGTATTTCATTCTACTAGATTTATTTTTAATTTTATAAAAAAAGTTAAATTTCTTTAATCTCCTATTTAGAATAAAAGCGTTATGTTGTACAAACCATTTTCTCTGTGATTTAAGTTATACTTACCAATGACATATTATTTTGTAGTACCCTTTCTTTTATAATATGACATTTTATATCATGTACTCTTGTAAAGAAGATATTTAATGATCAAGGTTTTATTTTTTACTTTTTTTTAGTACGAAAAAATGAATATTAAAGCATCATGATAGTATTTTTTCAATTTAAGATCACTCTTTTCTTTTTTATCATTATTCGTAACTTAAATACTAATGATTGTAAAAAAAATAGTATAACTAACTACTAACTTAACCCTTTAATAAAGCATTACATTTCGACAGTATTAACAAAAATAAACCTAAAAACCGGAAAAATAAATAAATCAGTTACCATTAATACCAAACTGTAATTAATATTCATAAGAGAATTGCTCATTTACAGGCACTTTACATATATTGCTGGATCACTTGTATTAAATTATAATTCAAAATAGCATTTTGTTTTATTAAGCTTTTTATATACCGAAGAGGTGGCCATAGAGTAAAGCAAAAGCTGCTTATTGGTAAAAAATAAAAATAAAAATAAAAAAAATAGAATAACTCTAATTTCATTTAAAGAATAAAAAACTACGCGCTCTTTTATACAACTTCTTTTTATATATATTTATTACATTTATTTCCTATTATCAGGTTTTTTAATATTAAGTTTTAAACTTTTTTTCTCATTATACCGAAATTTTATTATTATCCTTCTTTTTATATCATTTAATATTTTGGTTTCTCTTATAAAATAATATACTTTCCATTGATTAATTCTATCCATAAGAAAATCTATTGGAAAAATAAACAACTTTTTCAATACAACCGTAAAAAAAATATATATTCTCTATATCTTTTTCTTTTTTCATTCTTTATTTAATTCATATAAAAAAAGGGAGTTTCAATTTTTATAATAGTAAACAAATTTAATTTTAGTAAAAGGTAAACGAATCAGCAAATTATCATCCACATTATTATAATCCTTGTATACTTTATAGAAAAAAAAGAAAAAGATAATTCAACTTTTTCTTATTTTTTTAAACTCCATGATTATTTTTTTATGAAAGGTTACAAAATACTCAAGAACATTCTCCCTATTCTTACATTGAAATTAAACCTTACATATACATATATATTACTATAATCTTTTTTCGTCTTCTTACATTTAATACTTTTTTATTAATATTTTATTTAAAAAAAATGATTTGTGGTAGTCATGAACTTCATTGCCCTCCAACCTATTGTCCAGAAACCAATATTACATATGTCAATTGTAGAAGTCGAGTAATCGACAAGCAAAAGCAAGAATTTTTAAATGAATGTGAACAACTTCCATTGTGTTATTTTGAAGACTGTCCAACTTTTTTTTTCTATGATGAAATACAATGTAACCATTACAAATAATGATACAGCCAGTTACCATTATTATGGATACAATACAGGAAACCTTACTCATCTTGATGCTTATCAAGGTTTGACAAGAAATACAGATGGTCTTGTTCGAAGTACCGCTTCTTCTCACCTTTACGAAAAGAGTTCTAAAATAAACAATATAATTTCTTTATTCTTTTTAACTTTATTTATTGTTAATTGCTTTTATATTTTATAATGGATCAACAAATAAAAAATTCAAATATATATAGAATTATTGAATCAGATTGTAAATAAAAATGTATTCAAATTTGGATTAAAAATACTATTAAAAAAATCGTACCATACACCATATACTTCAATAGATGTTTGTTTATTTATGTTTATAATACTAATAATAATTCTTCAGGTTCCTTGGCTTTTTCAATACTCTTTTCACTGAAATATTTAGTATCAGCATCAGATCCAGCAATCAATAAAACAGGTCGAGGTGAAATCAATTCAATATGTTCAAAAGAAGAAAATTGAGCTAATTTGTCGATACTTCTGAATAAATATTGATTAGGAGAATTAGGATGTTGAGCACGAGAAGTACAATAATAATCATAAGCTTCTTTGAATAAAGA
>MU612531.1:0-16578 GCA_025201675.1 Cunninghamella echinulata
CTTTATTAAACTCTATTATTTTTTATTTAATATGACATAGAATGAGTAAGAAAGTATACAGTTGATAAAAATGAAAAAATAAAAAAGTAAGAGAGGAAGGAGAGAAAGAGAAAAAAAAAAAAAGGAAGATCAATTGTTTTATAATTCAAGTCACCTGATTTTAAATAACTTATGTTCAGTTTATTTATTTATTTATTTATTAATATAGTAAAAAATATATAAATAGCATGATATATATAATATAAAGTATGTACTTTATACTTGTATACATATCACACACACACATATATATATATATATATATATATATATTGACTTGTATATATGCATGTAAGTTAAAAATATATCATCATTCAAAATAAAGTAATAAAAAGAGCTCCACTTTTTTGGCGCAGCTTGCTTGACTTTTAAATTTATTTTTAATTTCTTGATTTCCTTTTTTTCACTCTCTTTCTCTTTCCCTCGTTTTTTATTTCTTATACAACTATATATTTACTTATTTATATAATACGAATATATATATATATATATATATATATATATGTATATTACCTTTATTTTATTTTATTAATAATGAAAACCATACTCTCATTACCGTCAGAAATAATAGATATAATATCAACTAAATTAACCAAACAAGACTTTTGTATATGCTTATGTGTGTCTAAATCATGGTATGATGTATTTATCCATAAACTCTATAAACAGTTGGATATAAAAAGTGAACAACAGTTACAACAAATATGCAACAATTTATTAAAACAAGCACCACGCTCTTTAGCTGATTCCGTTCGAGTGATTCATTTACGTTCCAAACATATAAAAAATAACTATCTCTCTCAGCTCTCCGCTTGGTGTATTAATGTAGAAACTTTTTCTTTACATTGGTCCATCTGGAATGAAGATCAAAAAGAAATTGATACGCTTGATAGTAATGACTTTTCAACGAGTATGGCTTCGGTAATAGGCCCCTTAAGAAGATTAATACGTTTACACTTGGACGTTTCCTTTGGCAAAAACAACGCAACTATACCTGATTTTTTACCTTATTTATCCCATTTAACCTATTTATCGTTGGCAAATAGTAATCATATCACTTTGGATTATATTGAATATATTCACCAACAATGCCCCGTTTTACAGACTTTATGTCTACAAGGGATGGATGTTACTCGCCTACCTTTATTTAACAACGACGACAATAATCAAGACCAAGACCATCATCCTTCTTTTGATAATATGATTCCCATCCGTCCAGCTACCTCTCTTCGTTCCATTGAATTGGAATTTGTAAATGGTGGTTATGAGTATTACCCTTATTGGCTTATTTACTTTTCTAAAAAATATCCCAACTTGAACACTTTTAAAATGTATCAATACAGCAGCTTCATCTCCTCTGAAACATTGTCATCATATCATCGATCCAATACACAACTAAACCACTATGCTATGTCTAGTTTAGTAACTGGTTGTTCTCAATTATCAAATGTTTATTTGCAAAATATGTATGTTCATCCTGATTTTTTTAAAACGATGGGTTTTCGGTTGCATCATTTATTTTCACATTTTATTGATTTAAAAATATTACCTCAAATGAATATCAACATGAACAATATTATTAATGACGACCAACATCAGCTAGCAAATGCGCAACCTCCACCTCCGCCATTACCATCCTTACCTATTACCGGATTGCGTTATCTTTCCACCATTTTTAATTATTCATCATTCAGCCATCACTTAACCTCTCTTGATATTGCGCCACCTACTAATGATACCATTTACCCTGTTACACCTGATACATTTTTATCATCACTCAGCCACCTTGATCAATTAAAGCATCTTTCAATTCGATGGAAAGTACAATTAGCACCTTTTTATCTAGATTCTATTTTACATACATTTCCTCATTTGGTTAGCTTATCTTTGACGTTTATGACATTGCTTGTTCATTCACTTGATCATCACCATTTTTCTTCATCTTCATCTTCTTCACCCTCATCATCTTTATTATTATTATTAGAAACCCTTTCATTAAAAGGGGTGGTCTTTCACCATAATCTCTTCTCATGGATCAACCGACATTTATTATCTTTATCTCACCTTACATTAAAAAATTCATGCCGATCCTATTACGCTAAAGACAATAACGATAATAATGAAGATGAAGAAGAAGTCAAAGATACAAAATTACTGGGACACCATATCATTTTACCGGATTTAAAATTACAATCCTTGAAAATTAATGAATCGAAACATCAACAACACCCTATTCGACTTTATATGCTTCATCAAGTTAATCAAATAAAAAAGAATCCGCAAAATATCAATGCTACAACGCCGTCATCTCCGTCATTATTAGATATATATCTGCCAAGGTTCTCCCATCTTTCCCAGCAACGACAACATGGAAATAGTGGGTCAATAGTGAACGAGGGAAATGAAATAAAGGATCAACATGCATGGTATTTTTTAAAAACATTTGATAATGAAATGGCTTGGCAAAGTGTATGGGCTAAGCTCAATGCAGAACAGAATTTTGAATGGGTAGTTCAATATCATCAAGTTAAAAAGACTTGCCCTTGGTATGCTGATTTTTGCGATGCAGCCGATGAAGTATATAGAAATTCAAGATGGGATAAAGATAAAGTTAATGATATCCAAGGAATTGATTATATGAATATTGTCTGTCGTTCCATCAAGTCTCTTTATATCAATGATAAATTTGTACCTTTTATTTAATATATTATTTACCGTTACTATTATTATTATTAGTCATATGCTGGTTATATGCTAATTATTTATTTATTTATTTATTTATTTATTTATTATATATAAATATGTAACCAATAAAATAAAATAACATTTCTTTACCTTTTTTTTTTTTTATTATTATTAATAAATAATGATATCATACCTAATATATATATATATATATAATAAATATGGAAATTGAATATGATTAAAATATTTTAGGATTATCCTGCACTTTTAAAAAATTGGTAAAAGAAAAATTCAGTCGGAGATTTATCTACAACAAATTTTTTTTTTATCACGCCCTATTTTATCGACTTTTTATTTTTCCTTCCTATTTTTTTTCCTTTCCTTTCCAATATTTTTTTATTTTTCCTTTTCGTATTCATTTAAACTTTATATATATATTTTAAATAATAACAATGGGAAAAAAACACAATAAAAGCAAAGCTAAAAAGAAAAACAACAACAATAATAATAATAACAATAAAAAGACGCAAAATAAATCAAATGAAGTCGAACCAGTCACTCAACAACAACTAATAACTGATGTCATTTTAGATTCAAATAGTCTTATTATTAAAAACGATTCCGCCATTACAACAACGGACACATTTTCTGAATTAGAACAAGATATCGCTAAATTGGAAGAAACAAAAGCTAAAAAGGATGCTATTATAAAAGCTACTATTGATTCCGTAGTTGCTTCTCATATTCTCGACACTACTTGTATCGTTGAAAAAAATAATAATATTTCAGAATACGTCAAAAATAATAAAGAAGAAACAAAACAAAACAATGTCATCAATCAACAGTCGCCATTACTGCCACCCCAAAACAATAAAATCATCAAAGCTGCTATTGACTCTGTTATTACTTCTCATTGCATCGACCTTGACTCTATCATTAAAAAAAATAATAAAAAGATTACAGAAAATGTCAAAATTAATAAAGAATCTGGTGTTACCACAGAAACAAACCATAACTCTAATCAGCAATCTATTATTTTATTATCATCACCCATAAAGGCTGCCATCGATTCTGTAGTTGCCTCTCATACCTTGGACCTCGGGTCAATTATTGAAAAAAATAACAATAATAATAATAACGAAGAAAAAAATGCTCAAAAAATAAATCCTATCACCCTTTCACCTAAAAAAAACCCTATTATAATGGCTACTATTCAATCTGCCATTGCTTCCCATAGTTTGGATCTTGAATCTATTTTAACAAACATCAATAAAGAACAGTCTTCAAATATCAAAAAAGAAGAAAAGATAGATCAGCAAGTATTGGATTCAACAATAACAACAACCAATTCTTTAGAAAATAATAGCATAATAAAATCTACCATTGATTCTGTCGTCGCTTCTCACAATTTAGATGCTTTATCTATCGTCCAAAATAATAAAAACATAATGACAACATCAACACAACAACCCATTTTAGAAGAAAAAATGAAAAAGAAAATGGCAGCATCTCCAACCGGCAGTACTTCATCTATTAGATCATCTAATTCTCAACATATTATCAATAGCACTTTTCTTGGCAAGCCTTCACCTACTTCAAAAACAGATGATACTATTGCAAAAGGTAAATAATACAATAACGGTGATGAATTTAAATATATATATATATATATATATATATATATATATTGTCATTTTCTAATGATCACGGAAATTTTTTTATTTTTTTATTTATTCATTTTATTTATACATATAGGTGGTATCTTATCCATGCCAGAACCAGCTATGACATCTGCTGGTTTAAAAGGTAAAGCACCACTTGATAAACGATTCTCAACCATATCAATATCTAAATTACTTCCTCCAACACCGGTCAAAGGCTTACCTGAAATACCTTCAAGTGATGAAGAAGATAATAATAAATATGCAACTGCCTCTTCTAAAAATAATAATACAGCCCGTTCTCCTGCTCGAATAGATTCTTTTGAAGCACCTGTTCCTATCAGTAAAGATAAACACTCTTCAAAAACAAAACGGTCCTCATTATTATTTGATAAAAAGAACAAAAGCAAATGCACTATTCAATAACCATTCATAATTATTTTTATTATCACCATTATTACTAAAAAAAAAAACAGTTTATTAAAGTACAATTAATATACAATATATAATAATTAGTTTATTTTATGAAATATTTGGTTGTAATTGTAATTAAATACATTTTTATCTCTCTATATATATATATATAACAAATAAAGTATCAGTTAATATTTTATTATTACTAAAAAGAAAAAAAAATAAAAGCTACAGGTTTTTTTTTGCGATATTTTTTATAAACTTTAAAGTACGAAAAAAAAATTGTAAACTTTGTTAAATGTTCGCCCCTTGATTTTTTTTTTTTTCCGCCATTAACCAATGCATTTGACACACGAAGAACTTGATTCTTCTTCTACTTCTTAACATAATGAAATATGCTTATTGATAAATTATTATTTATTATTTAGATTTATTTATTTATCAATAGAAAAGGATGATACGTACAAATTTTTATGAAATGAGTACATCTCGAGTGTCTTAAAAAATAGTCAATGATTATTTTAAATTTATTACTTTATTTATTGCTTTAGTCATTGTTTTATTCATTATTTTATTTATTGTCTTATTTATTATTTTATTTATTATTTTATTTATATTTTATTTTTATTTAAAATGGTTTTGTCACTTTTCTCTCTTATTTAGAAAAAAAGTTGATCTTTGTCCTTCTTCTCTCTTTTCAGGGGAAGAAAATGATAATTTTATTTTTAATTTTTAGTATAAATACTCGACCTTTTTCTTTTCTTTTTGAAAACTTCAGTTAATAAAATATACTTGATTCATACTAAATGCTTTTTCTAATAAGTTTATTAACTCATCTTTTTAACTAAAGATTATATTTATTTTATTTTATAAATCTAAATTAAGTTGTATCCATTTATAAAACAAGATACTGGTGCTCGCTTACGACTAAACTAAACTATAAAACTATCCACTCTCTAAAACTATAAAATGAAACTGTATATTCCTAACAACCCAAAAAATCCATAACGGTAAACTTTATAAATTTTTTTTTTTATTTCTTGTTAACAATTTTTTTTTTCCTAAGTTTAATTACAAAGTTTACAGTTTTTCTTTTTCCTAATTTAGTTTATAAATATATTTTTTCCTATTTAAAGTATTTTTTTGGGGGGGAAGGACGAGCTCTTTCTCTCTTTAAGACCCAGCTCCGATTTGATGGCGAAATCAGTTGCTAGAAATCCATCAGTTGTAAAGATTATTTCTTCTGCTTTAATTAATGATAATAATAATAATAATACTGCTGGTGAAAGTGAATGGTCCAATGGTTGCCGTTCTGATTTAGTCCTAGAACCAAAAGCTTTACTAGGTTTACCTCCCATCATAATCGTATTCCAACAATCGGTGAATAAAGTATTCATGAAACGTATTATTCAATATTTTTTGCAAGCTTATAATCGTTATCATGTCGATCCTATATTACTAATTGTGTGTTTAAAAACTTTGTTTAATGATATTGAACTTTTACTAAACAAGTCATATCGTTGGCTGTCGTTCATACACAAGCCATGGTTGGGCTGCCAATTGTCTCATAATCTCAAAGTCAACACTGTCTTCTTTACCTCCTAGTCAGCAATCCCATCCATTTGCTGCTTTCGGTTTATTCTTAACACAATCTACTTGTATTAAAGATCTTATATGCGATTATCCCACCATAAAACATTTAAAAACACTTGCGTTAGACTATTATTATAATTTGATTAAAAACCAAATGTCTCTCGCGAAATTCGTTAAAGAATTATGCCATACTTAAGAAAAACAATATGAACATTTTTTAACACTTTTTTCTCGTCAAAGCTCATCTCAAATCATAAAAGAAGCAATTCAAGCTGCTCAAATTGAACTAATATTTTTTTTATACATGTATATATATCCCACAACAAGTGCTTTTTTTATATAAATGTATAATATAACAAATAATTATATAAATATATAATAAAACTTTTTTTTCTCTAGCTATTTTTTTGTAAATGGTTTTAAGATACTAAATAATATTGTAATATTGTATTTTATCAAAACTATATATTTATATCAAAGATTTGAATTCATTGCTAAACATCGATCAATTAATGACTGAGTGTCTAATCCATCCTTAACAACATTTTTCCGTCATTCTAAGCGCTGATCCATTGATTCTATTACTTAAATTATCGCCTGATGATAAAACATCCATGGCTCTATTAATGAGTTCTAAAAAGTGATTTGTAGGTGTTCTGATTTTTGCATTTGGAGTTTTATCTTTTTTTATCTCTTGAAGAAAGAACCAACGTATATTCCATTTCTATTACATCTCCCCTTTTATGATCCACTTTGTAACTGTCTAAATCCTTAAGCTGCTTCACAGGACCTTCAACTTTATTGTTATTTTCATTTCCTGATTTCCAGCGTTCCCATTCTATATTGAAAATAGCATACAAATCTAAAGTTTTTTTTACTCATCAGATTCAGGAGCAGGAGTATTTTTTAAATAATTAGAAGGTACATCATCAATGGAAGCCATAATAAATAAAGTTTATTTTAACAAAAAATAGTAGATAAAAAAATAGAATAAAAATGGATAAGAAATGTAAAGTAAAAAAAACAAATGTAGACAAAGAAATAAAGTTAAAAAAAAAAAGCAAAAATAAAATCAGAGTATGTAAATTTAAAGAAAAATTTTATTGGATGCGCAAAATTAAAAATCTGATATGCAAAAAAAAATCGGGAGACGCAAAAGTAGAGTGAAAAATTTGTATTATAAATGAAAGTATATGACTAATAAAATGCTAGCAAATATGAATTTAATCTATATATAAATATTGGTATCAAAAAATAAAATCTTTCATTATAGTGTATATGAAAAAGAAGGGGAGAGAAAAATGGAGAAGAGAGAAGGATAATAAATTTAAATATCTATTAGCAACGTTGACTGATGGTGCGTTCACTATTTGTATCACTAACGTGGTCATGAGTATCTTCTACTATATCTTCTACCGCTTGTGATGTATCAAGTTTCTTTGGGTCTAAACGTAATCCAGTAAGGAAAGTAGTCAAACCAACTAAAGATAAAAAGGTCCAGGTGATATGAGTACGAACATTAAAAGGTAACCATGTTGCTACTAATGATCTAAAAAAAAAGAGTAAAGTAATAATAATAAAATAAATAAATAAACGAGTATATATAAATACAATTAAATTAATATACTAAAAAAAATTTCTTTTAATTATAAACTTACTGAGACCAAAGAATTCCACAACAAGCTGGTCCTAGGGCTCTCATAAAACTACAGCAACCTATTTTAATAAATAAAGAATATATATATATATATATATATATGTATGTATTAATATACACTAATGTTTTATCTCTATTATTATTATTGTTAATATTATGGTATTTACATTGAGCAAAGCCATTGACAGCACCCAAAGCATCTAATCTATGACAACTATTATTAACGATTAAAGTACAACACATGAAAGCAGTAGATTGAGTCATTGTTTTGATCATTAAAATAAATAATAGACCAACCCATACCCAAAACTTGGTACCAGTTTGACCGTCTAAATTAGGAACATCATAAAGGTAGCGAATAAATCCCTGCATCGTATAAACTACAATTAAAACAAGTTGTACAAATTGATAAAGACGGACTAAACCATATCGATGGATTAAATTGGGAACAATAAAAAGCTGAGTTACTAACGTAGTACACCCAACAAAAGCTAAAGCAGTACCAATTTCATTTTCTACAAATCCAAGCCCACCAAATTCTCTTTTACTGGCTGACCAAATTGGGAAGAGTTCTAAATCAAAAATAGTAATAATAAAAAATAAAAAAAAGTGATGATGATGATAAGTATATGATAAGTATATAATATGTATATATATATATATGTCTTTATGATCAAACTTGAAAATAAAAGATAAAATAATAAAATAATTACCATCATAAAATACCACTTGGAAAGCATAAATAGCATAAGTAATAGAAATAGACCATACTAGAGGAGTTAATGACTCCCTTAAAGTGGGTGGTTCAGGTTTTGATGGTGGAAACGATGTTTTCTTCATATTAGATTGATCATCACCTTCTACTTGCTGTTGTTGTTGCTCATTATTATTATTAAAAGTATTATATCCATCTTTGTTGATTTTATTTTGATTAGGTGATAATAAAGGTTGGCGCTGTTCATTTTCGAGCTGTCTTTTTTCCTCTTGATATTTCAAACCACCTAAAGTTTCTTGTAAGAAAAAGTAACCAAAGATCCATCCAAGAGTACAAATAAAAGCTGATACAAAGCATGGTAGGAAATAAGGGAATTCATTTAAAAAATCAGTAAAGATACCAAGATTACCAAAGATATTGGGATGTTGTCTAACAGGATTGGATAAATAACCTATATGTATTATGATGATTAATAAAATATATAGAAAAAAGGTTTGTGAGAAAAAAAAATTCATAATTCTATTTTATTTATTTATGTATTATTTAAAGTTTCCATGACCTACCACCTAACATTGGTCCAATTACACAACCTAAACCATACATTAATGGAAGAAGTGTGAAAGCACGAGCCCGATTTTTTGGTGATAAACCTAATGTAAGTTCGCCCATCATACAACGAAGTACACCTACATTACCATTCTATAATAATATAAATAAATAAATAAAGGCATAACAAACAAACAAACAAACAAATAAATAAATTAGTTAATATATGAATTAATATACTTTTTATATATAAAGTATATATTAAAAAAAATTACCAAAAGACCACATAAAGTACGAGATAATAATGCCCACATATATGATTTTGATAATCCAAAGGATAAAATACTAATTATAGTCCCAATCATACCAAATAAAATAACTATTAGAAAATATATATAAAAAATGGCAGGGTGAATGAGTTTACAATAAATAAAATGCATATATATATATATATAATATAAATCTTTTTATTACTAACCAGGCTTTCTTCCAATTTTATCGGATAATCTACCAAAGTGTATACCTAAAATAAAATAAAAATAAAAAAAAGTTTACTTTTTAAATCGGCGAAACTATAATAATGATTCATTTTTTGTATAACCTATTTAACTCTTTTTATACTTATTATTTATATATTTACCTGTTAATAATTGTGCAAATGCAAAACTGGCAGTAATAAATCCAACATAATATCCTATATCTTCTTCTTTAGCAATATGAAAATCACGTATCATCTAAATAAAGTATATGTAGTAATAATAAACTATTTTAGTACCACTTTTATTTTTTTGATCTACGATCTATTTTTATTTTTTTAAATCTTTATTAATTCTCCATGTAGACACCTACCGATACAATAAAAGGAAATATAACTGTAAAACATATTGGTTCCTATAATATAAAAATAAAATAAAAAATAAAAATATGTTTATTTAGTATCTATGTAAGTATTATTAATATTTTTATAATCTCCATTTGTATCAAATATAAATCTTACAGCAAATCTACAAACACAGAGAATCACTAATTGCTTATATGGTAATGGTTGTTCTTCACCCATATTTATTTAAATAAATGATTCAATAGTAATAAACTATTTTTAATATTCTATTATTTTACAGAAAAAAAAGAAAAGAAAGAAGAAAAAAAGAAATGAAATAAATTATTAAATTACTTTTTTTAAAAAAAAATCGGACTTAATTTTTTTTAAAAGGTGTAAAGTTTTTCCCGGCTTTTATCTTGTCCCTGAAAAATAAAAAAATCGGAAAGGATTATTAATGGTGTCAGTTGTGAATATGATGATTTCATTTTTTAACTATATTTCTTATCTTTTGACTTTTATCATATTATACTCTCTTATTTATATATATATAAATATATATATAAATATATATAAATGACTCTGAAGATGACTTTTAAAAAAAATCATGCACAAACTATCATATTTATATTTCAACAATGGATAAAATAGTAAAAAATATTATCTGATTAATATGATCTCCGGTCATAGGAACAATCAAAAAAAAAAAAAAAAGCTTCGCCACCTATTTATATTTCATTTCACCATTTATAATTACAACCGATATATCGGAGAGATGATCACTTTTTTATTATTTATTATTATTCAAAACACTTTTTATTAAATAAATATACTATGTACCTAAATGAATTTTTTTGAATAACAAAAATAATAATAATAAAGAATAAAAGGAGAAAAAGAGGAAGAGATTTGTATACATAACTTGATCATTACAGTGTAAATCAGTTATTCTTTGCTGCATTATTATCGGAAGTAGTTGCATTAGCCTTTTCTTTTGCATTCTTTATTAATGGCTCCAACTCCTTTTTTTCAGCAAGAATGCGTAATAAATTATATGCCATTGGTATAAAATTATGTTTGCGTAACACATTTTCTCTCTAGAATATAAAAACAAAATGAAATGTGTATATATAGTATATTTAGCTTTTTACTATTAAACTATATATATATTATGTAATTGTATACATAAAGTATCAACTTACATGCCATCTGATTCTTTTTTCACGCTCTAATTGTAATTTATGTTCCAATTGATTTCTATTATTATTCAGCTGTAATCTTTCGGGAGCATCTTCAGGTAATGATAATAATAATCCATCTAATTCCTCCATTTGTTCCTCATATAATTCAATTCTATCTCGTGTTAATGCCATTAAACTAAAATGAAGCTCAGTATCATTATATCTTGCCATACGATTTTGAATTGCTTCATTTGCTTTAGCTGCCCAATTATCACTATCACATGGTCCTATGATCAGTACAAATACAAATATAAATATAAATTGAAAAGAGAAATTTACCACCACATTTATCTTCATTTTTTTATTATTCCTATTCTTTTTTTTTAGCTCAAATGTTCTCTTCCTTTTTTTACCTAGATTAACAGGACCTGAACTTAATCCATCCAATTCATATAAAGCGCCATGTATAGGCAAATAAGCAATAAAATGGAATAAATCTTCATCTTTACCAGCGTTTGGATCATGCATTTCATTAATAAAAGGATCAGACTTGGCAAAACTATTATGTACAGTACGTATTATATCACTATTTGATATAGCGAGACCTTTCATCTATATCATGGATAGTAATAAAAAAATAGAAAAAGAAAAAGAAAGTTTAAATCAATAAGTATAAACACACACACATATAAGCATATATATATATAAGCATATATATATATATTCATTTTTTAATTTTTAATTTTTAATTGGCTATTATTATTATTATTATTATTATTATTATTATTATTATTATCGTTGTCATTTTTATTACTTTTTTAGCCTATATATATATATATATATATTCTTATGTATTAATGTTTGTATGTATCTACACTTACATCGGGGCCAAAATCAGCTGTGAATTCTTTAAAGTTGGCAAGCTCTTGACCAAGATCAATATCGTCACGATTCAATAAAATAGAAAGTATAGCTTGCGTGGCACAGGCATTATTAATCACTTGATGAGCAAAAAAAATATGATCTGTAGGTCCAAGATCATCGTTGTCGATATGCTGTTGTCCTTGCACATCTTTTTGCCACTTGAATAAAAAGATTAATCCGTACATTGGTTTTAACTCTTGCATACTTTCTTCATCCAAGCTCCATATCTCTTCAACTTGTACTCCACTCACTCCCATCTCTGATATAAGTTCGGTAAATACTCCAGGATCACTTTCTATAAGACACCAGTTGCCAGCTTCAGACATGATATATAGTTGAAATTTATTATTTGTATTATTGTTGTTTATATGTTTAAAAAAAATGAAAGAAAGGTGGAAAAAATCTGGATTTTAAAATTCTATATTTTTTAAAAAAAATTCAACATATAGAAACCAATTTAAGAAAAGCAAATACATGCTATTATATATTATATTATTGTTGTTCACATAATTATAACTATACATATATTTATTTAATTATTTGATAAAAAATAACTACAATAATTTCTATAAAAAATAAAAAAATAAAAAAATAACCCCTCGGTTATACATAAACTTGATACAGATTCATCATAATACTTTTTTACTTTTTTCAGCTCAAAGATAAAAATAAACTTTTCAAAACCACCGCTTTTATTTTATATCTCATCGTGTTATTATTATTATTATTATTATTATTATTATTATTATTATTATTATTATTATTATATATATATGTACATAATTAACTATAGTAAACCATCATCATTTCCATGAAAGTTAATAGATAATATATTAATTTATTTCATCTATTTATTATGGACTCTGTTATAAAATAAAGATATATAAAAGAAACCATTGATAATATATTTATATGGTTTATAATAATTAAATGACTTCAATAATTTTATTATCAAAATAAATTAAGAGAATAAAAAAGCTTATTATTCAAGTTAAAATGAAGTTAAATAAAAAAACAACAATTTATCAATATGAAGGAAAGGAATAAAAATAAATATTAATAATAAAAAGAGTTTATTAAAATAAAATAAAAATAAACGGAATAAATCCAAAAGTGAGCTTGATTCAAAAAATTCCAAAACCATTTGACTGAAATTCGGATAATAGATATAACTAATGATCTGTTTTTGGTACCACTAGTTATAGATAATATATAATTAAATCAAATCAGATAGAATAGTTAGCAGAGGGCTATACCTAAAAATAACCTTCCCGATATACTAGTTTTACATTTATAAACAGTCATCTTATTCATACAATCAGCTTTTCCAGAAGTAAACAAGTTCACAATAATATATATGTATATATATATATATATATTGACAAGGTAATTCATTAAAAAATGAGATTAATACACAATTCGTTTGCACTATCCTCACTTCATTACTCTA
This sequence comes from Cunninghamella echinulata, assembly GCA_025201675.1. NCBI lineage: Eukaryota > Fungi > Mucoromycota > Mucoromycetes > Mucorales > Cunninghamellaceae > Cunninghamella > Cunninghamella echinulata. The sequence goes on from MU612531.1 coordinate 13,686, forward strand.
TAAATGCCCTTATAAAGATATCTATGTTAGTATTTACAAATTCGAATATAACCTCTGTACAAAAAAACATTCATAAACGAGTAATTATTCATTATTATTATTAATGTGTATAACTATTTTTACTTTCTGCCGCTGTTGTAATTTTCATAAGTGTATATAGAATATGGACGAAGTTTTCCCTTTCAGCTACATATCACTAATTAACTACCTTTAAACTAGGCCCAAGGCGCCATGTCACATGTATGTAATAAATATTGTTATCTTCTCTATTATTCAACAATTACTAGGGCTTTACAAAATATCATAAATTATAAAAATAAAAACTTCTGCCCACAAGTCATTTTTTACCCTTTTTTAAAAAAAATCACATACAGTTTTTTATCAATCCATAACTTTTTTAAATATTGAAATATATTTTATAATGTCGATTTATCTGAAAAATTTTAAAAATAGCAATATTAAAAAAAACAGTAACAGTATCCATAAAACATGTTAGTATTGAATTAAAATATAAAAATTAAAAAAAATAGTTATTTGCCAAGTTTATCATTCACAACTTTATATTTTATTTTGCACAATAGTTCTTACAATATATAATATATAAAAATTTATATACAAGTATAGTATATATATTTTTTAAAAAAAATTCATGCATTAGACCATTCCAGCCAATTACAGCACTTTAATTCACAAAAAATAATAATAATCAAATTTCAACGATAAATATTGATCCAAGCTGTATTAGATTTTTCTTTTTCTTTTCTAATATCCCAAGTTATTAAATAACTATATAATGTTTTGTACTTTTTCCCTTCTATAAATATTTTATAATTCTGCTTCTAAGTTAAAACTTCATAAAGTTGATAAATTGTATGCCATACTGATATATAAATAAGTAACTATTATATATTCAGAGTTAATTAACCACAATGAACAAGAATTTTTTGATCGTGAAAGCACCTGATTGTTATTTTTTATTACATATAATTGTATAATATATCAATATTAAGACTTACTTTTTGATTCTAGAACATAAGGCGCTGAAGTTCAGGAAAATTTAACTGTGATATTATTTTGATGAATACTTCCTTTATATATATAATTTACTTTTCATATTAGCATGTATATTTATAAATATAAGTCAGGCTATCATTTTTTACAGCCAAAAAAAAAAAAAAAAAAATTAATAGACTTCCTGATACATCTATACCTATCCTTCCACAATAATAAACTTCATTATTATATTCATTTATTTTCCCTGTTCTGTAAAAGATTGTTAAGTATAAGTAACCTTAACAATTTGCTTCATTTACACAATGCTAGATAAGTGAATACCCTTTATATACAATGATTACTTTATTTAATAAAATAAACAAATTTAGAAAAATAATAATAATATAATATAATATAATATAATATAGTTGGAATAAAATATTTTCTTTTTCTATATATATATATTATTATCACGCGTAGATTTAAGATATATATGTAGTTATAGCGTAAATGATATTAAACTTGGATAAAACATTATTTATACATGCGATATTTTATTATAACAGTAGTAAATTTTCTCAAATTTAAGTAACCTTCAATACTTTAGTATGGGTAGATAGATTAATATGAATAATATTACAGAATATAATAATAATAATAATAATAATAATAATAATAATAATAATAATAATAATAATACAATCATCGAAGAGACACAGAGCTGTTTTATGTATATGATGATAAATAATATTGTTTACGAAAAAAAAATATTATCGAAACAAACAAATATTTAAATAATACTACAAAATAATTTTGGCTGTTGGTAGTGATAATATCATTATTAAACAGAAGATGGTGTTTGTAAAATAAATAAAATGAAAGAAAGAAAAAGAATTGGTAGGGCTCTTTTTAATTTTATGGTCCAGCTATCTTTTTTAAAAAAGTTCCACTTTTTTTGTACAATGAAACTGTTTGTGAATTATTTTATATTAAATTACCGCTATCTCTTTTTTTTGCATCCCCATATTTCACCTACTCTCGGATAAATTATTAAAAGCTCAAGTTGAAATGATATCGTCCCTGTTTTATTATACACCTTTTTTAAAAAGCTAACATCCTCTTTTTTTTTTCTTCTTCTCTTTCTTTATCCTTATTTTTTATTAATTTATTTTTTATTTTTTCCTTTTGCTATTTCTATTAAATGTCAAATATATTCAATCAGTTTTATAGATTGCTAATCCTCTACTCTACCATGTTACCAATAGATTTTACGTACTATAAAATATATATTTATATGATATTAATCGCATCGCTCAGACATAATTTTTATTATTCATAGATAATATAACAGTTATTATATAATTTTATTATTATTATTATTAAGAGAGTTTTGTATTTTAAAATCCCAATAATTTTCTGCTCTACCCAATAACCAACAAGAGAAACCTCCAACAACAGCACCACACACAGTCCTTGCATTACAAGAATTGTTTATAACGCAATTTGCCATGACACCTCCAATAACAACGGTACACATAGCCCCAATGTCTGTAGAACCTCTCGAAATAGGAGCTGCAACACAATAAAATATATATAATAGTATTATTATTAATTTCTTAGTTGATAAATCCATAAAGCTAGTGTCCCCTATAGTAGAGAAAGTAGAGAAAGAAAAAAATAAAAAATAGTTAAAATATATTTTTTAAAAACCCGAATACAGAAAAGGATACATTTTAAATACTGAAAAAGGTTAATTAAAAATGATAAATGTAAAATGATTTCAAATATACATAGTCGCTTTTAAAGATATGATACGTGTGGTGCTTCAACTTGAGGTGGCTAGGTTCAAGAGTTGTATATAAAAGAAGATTTATCAGTATTTAATTCGATAGGGGAAGTT
>MU612532.1:0-16570 GCA_025201675.1 Cunninghamella echinulata
AAAAAAAAAAAAAGAGAAAAATCAATATCCCAATTATATATCCTATTTTACAATTATATATATTACCTGGTATAATCGGAAGAAGCAGTAATATTCACTATTAGCAAAAAAGTTGTATACTTGCCGTTTATTAATGTTATTATTCATTTGATTATTTTTTGTGGTAATAAAAGGTGAAGAAGGAGGCAACACAGGTGTTACAGCATCGTCATCATTATTACTATTATTATTAATGTCATCGTCTTCGTTGTTAAAAGCATTTTGTTTGGATGAATTGTTGTTATTAATGTCATTGAATGTATCAGGTACATCTACATCAGTATCATTTTGTTTTGTGATGGAATGGCTACTATCAACATCACTTTGCCCAGTTGTATCTGCGCCATTATTATCATCGTCTTCATTGGGAGTAGTAACTATTGAAGTAGAAGGTGAAGTAGCCGCTGTTGCTGCTGCTGTTGTAGTTGAAGGCATATTTCTTGTTAAAATTTCTTTAAGCAATCCATCATCATTATTTGCTTGAGGACGTCTTCTTCTTGTTCTCATTGTTTTTCTTCTGCTATTATCCCTTGCCCCTCCTCCACGGTTATTTTTACTGCCGCCACCTTGAGAAGATGCATCACTAGCAGGTCCATTCATAATGGCATCGCCATCAGAATCATAAGATTGAATGGATCTTGATTCTTCATCTTCATCATCGGCTTCATCTGCGGCTTCATCATCAGCTGTATCATCATCATTTCCGTCTTCATCACCACCTGTAGGTGTAGCTACATCATCTCCATCTTCAGTTGGTGTTGCTATTCTATTGTTATTGCTATTATTATCAGTGTCATCAGGGATAATGGTTGAAACATTAAAAATCAAAGGAAGAAGGGATTCCATGAACTCTTTGACTCTATCTCTATTATCCGTAGTGTAAATATCAGTATGTTCAAATGCAAAATAAATAATTTTTGTGATATCCTTAAATATGGATATATCCTTGAAATAAAAAGTGAATTGTGCTGGTTTTCTAGCTGGTACTAATAAATTAGCGGTTGATGATATGCTGTAATCCTGTTGCTTTTGTTGATATTCTTCCTGTTGTTTAATAAATAATTCTTCAATTTCTAAAAGGAGATTTTTTGTCATGATTCGTCGTTTATCTTTAGTCTTGAAGGTAATGCCTTGATAATCCAATGCTTTAAAATAATTCTTTGCTTCAACTTCACGCCAAATCTTATTCCATTCACGCTATAAAATAGTTGTAAGAAAAAAGAAAAGAAAATATATAAACATGTATACCACTGTCTATTTATTTGTCTATTTTTCTTTTCTATTTCTTATATACATTACCTGCGCTCTTTTCCATTCATCGTCTTTTTGTTTAAGTCGTTTTAATACAATTGGAACAGATTGTGCAGGATTGGTGTGAAGTAAATTAATAATTTCTAAACCTTTTTCATTTCCATAAATCTTCTTAATAATACGTTGATAAATAGTTTTTGATGGACCACCAAGTCCAATTGGTAGAGTGTATTCTATTTTTTCTTCTGGAGTCATGGTAGAAATCTTTTTCATAATTGGTTCTAAAAGAGCAATAGTATTGAGATTTGCTTCAATATTTAAATCATAATCATATCTATCAAATATAAATAAAAAAATAAAAGGTAAATGCTTTAAATATTTTTATTTTTCTATTTATTTTTTATTACCTTTCTTCTTCAACTCTATGTAATGCTTCTTCATACTGATTCTTTTTAGATGCTACATAACCACTATCTTCACTTGCCCAAGTAGGATGAGACATATATTTATCATTAAGAACTTCTAAACAAAGCTCATCTTTACCAGAACATACTTGACTTTCTTGCCACTAACATAAAATAGAAAAAAAAATCAAAAAAAAAAAAAGTTTATAAAATAAATAAATAAATAAAGAATAATTAACATGCAATATTTATATGAACATATATTTAAAATGATACTTACTGCTTTTGGAATGATGCGATAACTTGGGCCATAAGATTCACTTTGTGATAAATCAGGCTTATTGGAATCATCAGCGGGTACATTTTCAATCAATTCATCCTTTCCATCATAACCAACCAATGTTTTAAACATATCAAATAACTCTTTATTTCCACCAATAAAACCTTCTACGCGATTCACCAATACATTTTGATCTACAATTTGCTGGCTGAAAAGATTAAGTACTTTAAGGAATGCATTATATGTGGCCTTACTACCAATATATTTCTTGACACGTTCAAAAAATTCTACTTCTTCTCCAGATACAAAAGGACGGACTACTTCTTCTTCATCTAATGCCATAATAGATCTTACTTCGGATGTTTGGGTATCCATTTTATTTTGTAATTTACTTCTCTACGGGGAGTTTTATTAAAAAAAAAGTAATAATAATAATAATAATAATAAACAGTAAGTTCGTTATTTCTCACTCATTAATGCTTTTCTTCTACACTTCTTTTCTCCTCCTTTCATTCATTTATTTTAATGAATGTATATAATTATATTATGCTTTTACCTTTGACATGCCAGATGTTACCATTGTTGCACCCCGTTTCTTACGACCAGTAGTTACATTAGATAAACCAGGAACCATCATTAAGTTTTTTCTTCCTAAAAAAAATAAAATAAGAGGAAAGTATAGTTAAAGAAAAAGAAGATGTAATAAATATATAAAGGTATGGTTAATAAATAATATATTATTGTTAAAATAAAATAAAGCATCAACATATATATTAAAAAAAAAAAGAGCAAATCCATATTTATAATTACCATTTGGAGTAGAAGTATATACCGAAGATGATCCAATACCAGTAGTATCTGGTAAAAATTGTTTGAACTCTGCTAACAATTCATTATCCCCATTAAACAATACTTGGACTTGACTATAAACTTCTTGAATTGGTCTTTGTTCCTTCTGATACGTTTGGAGTATTTCCAAAAATTGTTTATAAATATCGGGGTCACTTGCAAATCGATTCTATTATTTTATTTGAAATAAAGTATTATTTATTGAATAATAAAAATACATGCGAAAATAATTGTTAATTCAATTTATCAGTTTATGTATATGTTCATCTTTCCCTATATTTATACAATTTATATTTATATTATATACAAATATTTTTACCTTAATTTTGTTAACGTAGTTTATTGCATGATTAAATTCTACCGGAGTACGTCGATTGCCTATAGAATCATCTGTGGGATGATGTAATTGTTGAGCAGGTAAATGTGAATGAGGGTGATGAGACATAGTACCTGTAGTAGTAGATGAAGGATGATGTCCAGGATGTTGTTGATGTTGTAGATGATTCATTGGTATAGATGAAGAATGGCCATTCCCGTACATAGCAGATGATGAAGATGCCGATGAAGGCATAGTAGATCGTCCAGTTGTAGTAACAGCATTCATACCAATACCATAACCAGAATAATTAGCATTTATCGCTCCCCCACTATAATAAAGTTGCTCATGGGTGGGAGCACCTGTTGTATTAGATCCTAATCGTAAAGGCTCACCTGCATTTGTAGTAGTTGTTCCATTAGGCGTTGTTACTCGTATAATATCATGCTGTAATTCATCAGTAATACATTCAATACAATAACCAGGAGGTAAAAATGTATTAAACCCAGAAATTAATAATGGATGGCCACGGAATAATGTTGATACACGCTCTATTACACCAGGAGTGTCAATACTATTAAATCATAAATATTATTATTATTATTATTATTATTATAAATAAGACGATGGTGAATCCAAAGTTTAAATTAAATTAAATTATAATATATAAAAGTACTTACGCCTGACTTTTAAAATCTTTCATAATATCCAAAAATTTATTATATACTTCAGGGTGTTCAGAAAATTGTACTTTGACTTGATCTAAATAAGTTAATGCATCTTTTACATTTAAAGGTCTAAATCCATTTTGTGCATTAGAAGATGATGAATTATTAGAATGAGAAGATGATGAGGACGATGATTTTGTATTGGTAGGTTCAGTATTGCTTTTCAGTGCTACATTGTTTGATGAAGAAGAGACTTCGTTTTCTATTTTAACTGGATTGGTTGGTATATCATTTACAGGGGGAAGCGATGTTGAAGGAGGGGAAGAAATAGAATAATCCGCTGAATTACTATTATAAGCAGATTCATTCTCTTTCTTTATTGAGGAAGGTGGTAAAGGTGGTTGATCTAATAAGGGTGATCTAACTGAGTCTTCCTCGATTTGTTGTGGTAGTTGCTGTTGAACTTCTTGCATTGATGGTGATGATGACCCTCGTTGCGGGTTTACATCTTCATTAATATTTGCTTTGTCTGAATGATTATTATTCACCACATTTTCTTCCTTTCTATCCACATCCATATCTTTATTACCATTATCATTATCATTATCATTATTGCTGGTTTTAGATTCATATGAGGTTGGTTTTTCTTCCTTTTTTTCCTCTACTATTACTTCTGCTGATGATAATGAAGGCTTAACTTTGGAAAAAGTTTCAGTATCGAATTGGTTTTCTGTTGATATTTCTCCTTCTTCCTGTTCTTCTTCCTTTACTGTTTTTTCTTTTTCTGCTTCGCTGTTATTTGTTGCTTTAGACAGAGAAGGAGAAGGAATATTATTGTCTAGTGATGTGGTAGGAGTTATACTCTCTGTTACCAATGTTTTGTTTTGTGCTTTTGCACCACTATCATTGACATCTGTTGCTGCTGTTGATGTTGTTGACGAAAGTTCGTGATTTTTTTCAACTGTAGATTCAGCTGGTGTTTTGGCTGCATTATCTTGTGCTGTTGATGGAGTCGTTACTAATTCATTATTGTTTTCTGTAGCTGTTGTTGATTCTGCTACTGTTGTAATTTGGTCGCTATTATTATTATTATTATTGTTATTATTATTATTATTATTATTATTATTAATGGTATTATCTTCTAATACTGTAGATCTAGAGCAAAAATAAATAATATAAGAAAGAAAAAAAAAGATGTTATTTTCATTAATTGTAAAAAAAATAAATAGTTATAGATGGTTATAAAATTAATAATAAAAATTATATATAAATATATATACATATATATCATAATACTATTCTTTGGCCCTTTTTTATTTTTTATTATTCCTCTCTATTCCTTCTCTTTAAAGATTTAGTTATTTTTCATATTTGTTTATTTGTTTTTACCTTGTTGATTCTGTCGATTCAGTAGAATTTTCACCAGTCATAGAAAGCTATTAAGAGAAAAAGAAATATTATATCGCGTAAAATACAAAAAATGAATAAAATAATAAGGAATAAAATGCGTAATAAAAAGATGAAATACGCGTTACTGTTATAATTAATAAAGAATAAAGGGTAGGATAATGAAAGAAAATTAATTTAGATAACAATAACAAGAATAAATTTATAATAAAAAAAAGTGGGAAGGAAAAAGAAAAAAAAAGGATTTTTAGAGAGCATCACAAACTTGATTATGATTTTAAAATTCAGTTATCCTAAGTCACATTACCAAATTTAGAACTATAAACTTTATTTTTTTGATCCATAAATCATCTTATGGCACTTTAATTTTTTATTAAAAAATAAGCAACAAAAAATAATAATATAATGTAACGTAATGAAAAAATATATAACTATATAACTATAAAAATAAAAATGGGTAAATGTAATTAGCTTTCTTCTTTTTATCTATAAAGTTATCGACGATAAATAATAAAAAAAAAGGGTAAATAATAATAACAATAATAAAAAAAAGCAAATAGAAAATCGTAATTTAGAGCATATCAGCAGATCTTCTAACAATTCGCTGAACTTTTTTCTTAAACTCGGGATAGTTATCACGATATTCTTTCTATTGATACATTATAAATAAAAGGAAGGAGAAAAAGAAAATAAGTGTTCATATAACCATGATAATAATAATAATAAATAGACAATATATTAACTTACGGCAGCTTCAATATTTGCGGGAGATTCATCATTTGGGCTTGATAACATAGATATTACTGAAAGTAAAATAGTTTCAACAGTATGTACAGGTGACCATCGTTCACCAGCATCTTCATAACCATATTTATCATCACCAGGAGGATGCTATAATAGAAATAATAATAATATACATAAACTAATTAAATATATATACATATTATAAAGATGTATATATTTATTCTTCAATTTTACCAAAATAGATATACACACAGTTCCGTCAGGATAAACTATTTATAATATTTGGGGAGGGAAATTATAAAAATTAAAAAATTAAAAATAAATTATCTGAGTTGGAATATTTATTTTAGTCAGGCTTATCATTTTTTTTATTATTATTAATTTACCGTTTGGATGATACATTTCAGTAGAGAATTTTAAAGTGGGTGGCATAATAGGAAAAGACTATGATTTATAATAAAAAAAAAAAAAATTGAAAGGTGAATGTTACTTTTTTCCAATTTTCATCCTTCTATTTATTTACACTTATTTAATTTTCATCCTCTATTTTTATTTATTTATGTATATTTATATATATATAATTTTTTTTATATATGTATCACTTACTTTGGGAAAAGTCATAATAGCTTTAAAAAAACCGCCTTCACTATAAATTTATTAAGAAATTTGCATAAAAATAAAATATGTCAAAAACAGATTCAAGATTTTGAAATGGTAAAACGTATTTAAATCTTGGGTATGCTTTTTTTTTTATAACTTACTATAAAGTATCAGGAGCCCCCATAACTAAAATTTCCCACTGAGTAATAAAAAGAAAAACAAATAAATATTGAGTTTATAAATCTTTACTTATTTTTTTTTAACTGCTTTTACTAATTGTTTCTTTTAACTTACTTCGTAAATATTATCGTCTACAAGACCAGCAGAAAATCCATCAACAGGGTTCTTTTGAAGATCTAATATATAAAAAATAAAAATAATATTAAAAAATAGATTAATATATTTTATAGGAAAAAAAGAATAAAATATAAATAAAGTAAAATTCTATTTATTGATTTACCTTTTAATTGTCTACTAAGTATTAAGGCACTTGGTTCTGTGGAAGACATTATTTTAAGTGAAGGAGCTTTAAAAAAAAATAGAGGAAAAAAAAGAAAATGAGAAAAAGGCTCTGAAAAAAAAATTTATTCTTTTAAAATTAAATTTATACCCCGTACCCCTTCATCCAATGGTGTCAATTTATTTTTTCGAGCACCATTTAACCAAAACTACTCAACACTTTTATTTGACTTATAAATCAATCTATTTTGATATATATATAAATTGTTGTGTTTTTTAATTAAAAAAATTTTTTATTCATTATCATCATCATCATCTACAATTTCTACACTAACAAGCCCATTAAATATCACATAGGCTAATAAAAAGGTAACACCACCAGCAATAGACCATATACGTTTCTTTTCAAATTCTATTTGTTCCTCAGTCTTTTTTACTCTTGTTGCATTATTTTCATCATCATCATCACCATCGCTATTACTATTTGCAGGGATATAAGATAATACATCATCTTTAATGCTAGCTAGGATAGACCCAGGATTGTTAATCATTGTACGCCAAAAGGAGGGAATATCTTCAGCAGGCTGAGACAAAGATGATTCTTTGTTTACAAAATAAGTTTCTTTGAATCGGTCACAATAATGAGCTAAACGAGGGTATTCTTCTTTTAAGATATGTTGTAAACGATTATGAGGTAAATCAGGATAGTAATGTAAAGAAAGGAACCCAAATACAATGCAATCTAAAATTGTTGGACTGTTTTATATATATTTAAAAAAAAAATTGAATGGATTAATACAGATGCATGTATATACCTATTGTCTATTATTATTTATTTATTTATTTATTTTGTATATAAAAAAAAAGAAAAAGGAAACTTACTTATCACCAAAGAAATAATCTTGACCTTCTAATTTTTCATTTAATACATGATATGTTTCTCGAACTAATCTATACATCTGTACATATATATATAAATAAAATAAAAAATATAAAAATACAAGAGAGGAAGGTTGTTCAGATTTACTTCAAGTATACACATAAATAGTTTGATAGGATTCATTGCTTTTTACTTATATATTTATTTTTAATTTTACGTGATGCCATCCAGTACGTTGTAACTCTTTCATTTCCTCGTGTTCATTTTCAGGTAACGTAACATCATCAGAAATAATATCCACATCATATTTTAATAACCGAGCTTTTGCATTTTTTTTTAATTGAATAGGGATAAAGTATCGAGATGGAAAAGATAATAATTTTGCATAGGTTGGACGGATCACTTTGATAAAATTGGTTGAATCTGAATACCAAGTAAATAACTATTAATAATAAAAATAGATAGATGAGTTCATATTAATATATAACAATATTAATTATATCTTTTACTTATTTTTAAAAAAATCAAAATAAATAAATAATGTATACACTGCTTACCATACAATCATATAGTTTTTCTTGAGCTAAAGTTTTATAACTAAAAATAAATAAAAAAATGTATAGAAATGTATATATGTATATATATATATATATATTAGTATAAAAAATTAAATAAAAAACGATCAGTCAGGTAGAATATATAATAATAATAATTTACGCTTGATAATCAGCTTTTTCTTGAGGAGTAAGTAAACCGTTGGCGTCATGACCTTGCTTATATAAATAAGTTATAATGCGATCTATTCCAGCAATCCAAACAGAGCCATGTTTAAGTAAAGGAAGCTCACCTATGTTATTATCATTGATATTGTTAAATACAGAAATATAAAACGAAAATAGGCATATTTTAGTATTACTTAGTCGAGGGTTCTTATTTTTATTTATATATTTATATATCTTTAAATACCAGTTGGACTAGTTTGAGGATCGTTAGCATGGACTACAGTATAATCAAGATTTAATATACGTAAATAAGCTTCAATAGCAATACATCTAGGATCAATGGATATAGCGCCTAATGCTGGACCCCATACATATAATTGTATATCTTTCATAATATGATATTTTTATATGCGTATATATGTACGTGTTTTTAGATTGAAAAAAGAAAAGAAAAAGAAGTGAAAAAAAAAAATTAAACAAAAAATATTTATGTAGGGATAAAAAAAATTACAAAAGCGGAGTTTTTCAAAGGCTAAAAAAATGAATTGTATTTTTCTTCCTCACTACATTTCTTTTAAATTTAAAATATTGTATACATTTTATTAAATGTCAATAATAATTACAAAAAGATTATTTACTTATTCTTTAAGGAATTTATCAAAAACAAAAGTTGATACTGACGGTTTGGTAATAAGGAGAAAAAAAGTTATATATTGATTTGCTTATTTTATATTTCTTTTTATTGAATATATATATAATTTTACATTTATTTTGTATATATTTCGTTATAGCCAATATCACCAACATGGTCGGTCAACTCTTTATTTGATAAAACAAGTAATCATACTGAATCCATCACTGATAAACAATTAGATCATTTATGTCAACTGGCCCAGCTTCGACCGCCACCAAGAGATAGTATATCGCGAGATGACTTAAAATCTGATCTGAATGAATTAACAAAGTTTGTTGAAGCCATTCAATTGGAAGATTTTGGTACAACAAAACCTTTAACACATATTTGGCAAGAAGATACGGGATTGGCTTTAAGATCAGATAAAACCGTTGTAAATAGTAAGGAAGAAGAGAAACAAAAAGGAAGAGAATTATTAAAAAATGCAAAACAAGTATCAAACTATTTTTATACTGTAAAAGGGCAACATGCTGAAGAATGAAAAAAAATAATAGAAAAATGAAAATGAAAATAAAGTCTATCCTTTTTTTTTAAAAAAAAAATACCATGAATTTTTTATTATTATTAAATTTTTTTAAAATGTATAACTGGAAATAAAAAAATTATGAATTGTTGTTGATCAAATCAACTTTGTATGTCTTTTCTTTTTTTAAAAAAAAAAGTGATAAAAATAAATAATGCATAAAAAAAATAATAACAAAAATAAATTAAATAAGATCTCTATTTACCATTAATTGATCGTTGAACAGAACGAATGGAACCATTACCAGAATCGTTAAATGAACCATTAATGGAAGCAGGCTTAGCACCCAAGTTTCTCTTTTCATCCAAATCTTTCTTGGTTTGTTCTTCCATATCGCGAATATCTTGAATAGTCATACCATACCATCCATCTGTCCAACAAAACAATTGTCTATAATAGATAGATATAATAATAATAATAATAAGAAAATGGGTTTTTTTATTTAATATGTAAGTATTCTATATTTTTCGCCATTATTATTTTATTATATTATATTTTTACCTATGAAATTTAGTAAACAAGCCATGAATAGAGTTTGCAATGAAAGATTCAGTTCTTGATTGGATACCAAACCATTTAAATTCGATGTATACAAGTTTATAACATGTCATGACAGGATCACAAGTTTTTTGCCAGTCAGGGCCAACCAGGGGACCACGACCGGTCTTTTGAGAATGGTAAAGCTTTGGGTCTTCTTGAGGTTTATAATCCTTAGGATCAATCTTATCATTGGAAATATCAATAATAATAACATCACGTTTTTTAAGATCTAATAAATAAAAAAATTTTAAAATAAATATGAAATATAAATATAGCATAAACATCATCACGTTTATTATTATAACGCTTATTTTCCCATAAAAAAAGTTTTTTTATTTTTATTTTATTCTTTTACCTTCTTTTGAAATATTTAATGCGTTTTCAAGTTCCCCACGTGAACCATCAACATGTAAAGTTTCATAAACAATGGAAAAATTATCTTTCATCCAGCCATTCTATTATTAAAATATAAATAAATAAAATATGATGATGATTAATATATATTGTAATCATCCTACTTTTTATCACTAGTGTCATTATTATTATTATTTATATAAACACTTACTTTTAATACTAGTTTATATAAATTTTACATATCATTATAGAAAAAAATAGAATAAGGAGTTAATATAATAGTCTATTACCATAAATATTCCACCCCTTATTTATATTTTATACCATATTTTGGAAAATGATCATTGATATATATATATATATATATATATAATGCTATCAAGCCATTACTTTATACCTTAACCTCTTGATCATTTACCCTTTCCCCTCCTTTTTTCTAAGTTTTTTACTTGACAATAATATTATATATCTAAAAATAATAATAAAAACACATTCTTACCTGTTTTACAATATGGATAAGCATTCCAGGCCTAAAGAAATAAGAAGAAATAAAAAAAAAATGTACAAGTTAATAATAGATACTATTTTATTTTATTGTAAACGTATATGTTATTATTACTATTAATATTGGATATTATATCACATATATATAATAACTTACTTCTTCATAAAGTTCTAAAGAACCGGCAGGGGCAATAGCTCGAACAAAAGCTGGAACTCGGGAAGCAAGACGATAAATCTTGTAAGTATATTGTCCTTTTTGACCATCTTTTTCATAAGGTTCGTTTTTTAATACTTCAACACCTTCCCCACCCCCGGTTGTTTCTTTTGAAGCCTGAGCTGTCGAGTATAATTGAGCTATAGTAATAATAATATATATATATTCATAAAGAATGAAAAAAGTGAATAAAGTGATTAAAAAAAAGATCATCTAAATAAATATATAATATTGTTCTTTGCATCTTTTTTAAAATATTCTTACCAACTTGATACTCAGCTTGAGTACAGTTATTGATGACACGGAATTCTTTGATAATCATTATTTAAAATGAGATTAGCTTTAAAGGAAAGACAGAAAGAGAGAGATATAAAAAAAAGAGATGAGGAAATAAAAAAAAAATAAGACCAAGGAAAAAAAAAAAAAAAAAAAAAAAAAAAAAAAAAAAAAAAAAAAAAAAAAAAAAAAAAAAAAAAAAAAGATTAAGAAAGGAAAGGAAAGGAAAGAAAAAAATATAAATTATTTTAAAAAACTTAAAAGCTCAGCGGAAAGATTTTGGGAAAATTTTAAAAATTTGATTGGAGTTTCTTTAAAAAAAAATTCAATTACAGCTATGCTTGAAAAAGGAAACTGATGGAGTGGTAACTTCACCCAAAAGATAAATTAGCCAAGGAACAAACAAAAAAAAACAAGAAAAGGAAATCATAGTAAATTATAATAGTCAATGCATCTCGTATTCTTATTTTCAATATATATAAATATATTGTATCGTTGATCGCTATACTATAAGTAGCTATTTTTTTATCGTATATTTATTTTTACCTGATCCTTGTTCTAAGTTATTTATTATTACTATAATTAGTTTTGTTGTTTCAATTAAATGTATGGTTTATAAGTCAATAAAAGAAAAGGAAAAAAAACAAATTAATAAAATATATTTTATTCTATTAAATTAAATAAAAATACAAACATATATATATATATATATATTGCTATACTATAGTAGGAGAAAAATAGCATAAAAAACGATGTCTTGTGATCACCTTTTCTTGCTTTGGGTGTTACCTTCGGATCATTTTAAAACTGGGGCTTAATGTTTATTCCAAACCTTGATTATCATATGCATCACTTTTAACATTGATGATATGATTATCCTTTACTTGAATAATTTCATTACTATCTTCTACAGTATCTTCCTTATCTTTTTTTTCCGTTTCGTCAACACTGCCATCATCATTATTTTCCTCTTTTTTTTCTTCTATATTGTCTTCATTTTCGTCGCCGTCATCATCATCATCATCATCATCATCATCATTATCATCATTATCATCATTATCATCATTATCATCATTATCATCATCTTGTTCTTCTTCTTCTACTACTACTACATTTTCCATTTTGTTACTATTATTATCCAAAGGTTTATCGACGTCTGCAGTATTATTTTTTGGTAAATCTACCTTTTGTTTATCCACTAGTTGTAAAGATGGATCTACATGATCTTTTAACCATATATTTATTGTTGGGTATTCAATGATGCGTTCGTATTTTAACAGAGTTGTAAGTTTATCATCAATTAATGTTGTTAAGTTTGTAAAAGTATTTCTATTATTGCCACCTTCCTTCTTTAATCCAATAGACCATTGATCCATACCAGCATCAATGAAATGTCTTAATTGGTATCGAATAGTTGCATAAGAATTTTTACCTTGAGGCTTATCGGAGAATAATATATTGTTCAAAATTTCACGTAAGGTTTTGATTTCTATGCATCTTTTTATAAAATGAATATAAACACAATAAATACAGGTATATGACTATAATTATATATTCATTATATTTATTATTTTGTTTTTTCTTAATCATAAAATAACTTACGCATGCTCTAAAATACGCTCTTTTTTATCATCCAAACAAAATACAAATTCGATAGTCCAAAAAATTCGTCGGCATCTATAGAAATAGAAATTGAAAAAAAAAAGTTTAACTTGCGACAACTTTACTAATAATACATAGGACAGATTCCAGATATTTATCATTATATCGATATATTCCATTTACTTATTTATTTTGTTTTTTATTTTTCCTTACTTTAGACTATAATTTGTTCTGTTTAATTTGTGTTTACTCATACCAGAGGGTAACATATCATAAATAATTCCTGATGCCCTCGCATGTTTTATCACTGCTTTTTTTTTAGGATCCATTTTAACAAAAGGTTGATCTGTCAATCGTTGTCTTGTCATATTGTCAGAGCATCTTGAAATATCTTCTAGGTATACATAATCTAAATCAATTAAAAAATATAAAGAATAGCGATTAATAATAAATGAGATTAAACTGTTTGAATTATGATAGAAATCGTAATAATAATAGCACATGTTAATATACATATGTTTATATACATATATATTAAATAGATCCTTACCACTCATCATATTACTTTCATTGTATTGTTTCAAAGGTATAAAATGGGTTTTACTTCTTTCTCCAGAACACGATTGATCAAGCTTATGTTGTTTGACACAAGTAACAGAACAGGATCGAAGATGGCACCTGGGGCATTTGTATTTAGAAGGTTGAGATTTACATATTTCACAAATAGAATTATCATTTTGAATAGCTGAATTGGATATAGTCGATTCATTTACTGTTTCCATTATATATGTATGTAATTTATATATATATATATGGTTTATTTATTTTTAAAAAAAAAAAGAAAAGAAAAAAATAAGAAAATTGAAGAAAAAAACCAAGACAAATTTTTTTATAAAAAAAGACGGCATTTAAAAAGATTCTTTTTCCCAATGGCCAACTTTCAAAACACGATTTTAAAGGAATTGATTTTGGATATATTCTCTTTTAAAAAGTGAATAATTCATAAAATAATCAAGGTATGCTATTTTATTTATCAGTTAATATTATCATAATAATAAGATCTGATAAATTTATTCTATTACTTTAAAAAAACTATACATATATACATTAGTTTATTATTCTATAATAAAATTATATATATATATATATATATAAAACAAAAAAAAGCCATTTATTTAATAAGGCCGTTAAGTATATAATATTAAAATACCACTAAAAAATAAACTTAAAATAAATTTATATTTTCTTTTTAAAAAAAATCAAGCAAGTATTTATTTAATAATTTTTATTATAAGAAAAAATAGTAGAAAAGGATTCTTCATTATTATGTAGTTATATGATTTAGTATCCCTTCTCCCTCATTATGAAAAATCGCTCAAATAAATATTTTCTTTATAGGTTTAATTAAATAATCATATTGTAGTCTATAATTATTTATAATTATAAATAAACCAATTGATTTTCAAGAGTACAATGCTCAATATTTATAAAACAGCTAATATTTTCATATATTACCTGGTAAAAAAATGAAAATCCTATAAGTTTAAAAAATAAGATGGACACATATTACGACTGAGTGCATTGTTCAAACTTTAAAAACAAGATTCTGACAATCGCTCCTTTAGATAATTTCTAACTCTACGAAAAAAAAAGTACTACAAAATCAAAAGATTTTTTATTAATATAATTATGGTTATTCAAAACAAATCAATATCAAAAGATTATATAAATTAATAGAGAAGAAAAAAAATTAGATGTAAATAAATATAAAATAAAATCAAAGGAAAAAAAACAAATGTATATTATTTTTTATCTATTTAGTACGTTTGTAGATTTTATCCATGAATTCAGTGAAAACAGCCTTCTTGACACCAACAGATTCATCGACTTTGTTAATTAAAGCAGTAATTTCTTGGAATGATTTTTCTTCATAAGCCTTGTAAATACCTTCAATATTAAGTTCAATGTAAAGTTGCTTTACTTTAGCTTCGGCTTCGGCATCCTTCTTACCATAGTTTTCCTTTAAGTTTTTTTAAAAAAAATAGTAAATAAATTAATACATATATATTATTTACTTTTTTATGCTTATTTATATCTAACTTACATCAAGAAGTTTGCGTTGTTCAGGACTGGCAATGGCTAAAGCTTGATTAACTAACCAAGAACATTTGTTATCTTGAATATCAGTACCAATCTTTCCGATGAAAGCAGGGTCACCATAACAATCAAGGTAATCATCTTGAACTTGGAAGTATTCACCCAAAGGAATTAAAATATCTTGAGAAACCTTGTAAGCTTCTTCATTCTTAACACCGGCCTATTAATATACGATTTAAACAGTGTATTATATGAAAGATAAAATCCGTTAATTTATATAAATTACACTTTTCTTTCCCTTTTTTCTCTTTCTTTCTTTTTTTCTTTTTTTCTTTTTATTTTTACCATGTGCATAGCAAGAGCAACAGGGAGGTAGAAGGAATAGTAAGCAGTCTTAAAAATAACAATGAATTTATGCCTAAAAAAAGAGAAAGAAAAATGATGATATGTTAATAAAAAGAAAGAAAATCGTTTTTCCTTTATGTTTTTACTATTTTTTTTATTAGCAAAAAAAAAAAAAAAAAAAAAAAACTTACTTGGCAACTGAGAATTTGCTTAAATCAACATTATCTTCGGGAGCAGTAATAAGATCACATAACTGACCAAGCTCGGTTTGGAAAGTAACTTCATGGAATAATTCAAGTAAATCGACATAATAATCAGTAGACTTGAAGTATTTCTTTAAGAAAATATAAATACAAGATTCCAAGATAAAAGCATCATTGATAGCGACCATACCAACACCATCCTTCTTGTACCAACAAGGTTGACCACGACGAGTAATGGAAGCATCCATAATATCATCAGAGACGAGGAAGAAAGCTTGGAGCTAAAAATAAATAAATTGGATAATAAATATATATACTAATAATGATACTACCAATCCATTTTTTTATTCACTTATTTGTTATTATATATATGACTTACAAATTCAACGAGCCAACCTAAAACGGAAGCCTTAAAAATATCATCTTCAGTACAGGCATCACCTTTCAAAATACGAATAGTATCAACAACAGAAATACCACGGTTAAGTTTACCTATATAAAAAATAAAAATTATTAACAAGTTATTTGAATTGTTTGATCATAAACATATACATTTAATTTACTGAACAATTATTTTTAAGTGTTTATCTTTTTTTTTT
>MU612533.1:0-16536 GCA_025201675.1 Cunninghamella echinulata
ATTTCAAAAAATAAATCTTAACCAAAAACCCACATAACAATATTTTTTTATTATTATATTATTATATTATTATTTTAAAACTCACTAGTTGTTTAGATTGTAGCCTACCATGTTCACAAAGCTTGCCTTATTTTCTTCTGACCAATTAACATCCTCCAAGCACTCTTTAAGTGTATATAGTGCATCTTCTTTGCTGATATCCATATCTTTAATAAAGATACATACATCCTTAGCATTGTATTCTAGATGTGGCTCAATTTGAATTCCATCACCCATTCTATCAAAGGTATCTCTTAGGATAATCTCAAAATCACTATCGTAGCTCATTGTCAAGATGTATCTTCTTATTTATTGAGGAGTTAAATATCTTTTCTTTTTGACTTTTTGACTAGTTGAAGTGTTAATAAATAAAATAATTATAAACGTATCCCCCTATAGTAGGTAATTCGAGAAAGAGTAAAAGAATAAGTTATACAAAAAGGAAAAGTGAAGAAAAAGGAAAAGAAAAGGATTTTGAAAATAAATAAAAACGATTTTCAAAGTCCGTTTACGAAAAGTATTTCTTTTGACTTCCGATGCTGGTTTTTAATTTTGTTTTTGTTTCCTTTTTTCTTTTCTTTTTTTTTTTTATTATTATTATTGACAGAATGAGTCGTTGCTGAGATGTCTTTGAAACCAGATCGTCTTGTTTCCGGCCATTAACTCTTCTTTTTCATATTCAATTTTATTTATATTTATTTATTTTCAATTATTATTATTTTATTTATTATTTTTATACATTTTTTTTTATATAGAATTTTATTTTTATTGTTATATTTTTTTTTATTTCGAATTCTATCTAGATTTGGATTATTTTAAATTATTTTTAAATGCCGACAATAATTATATATGCATCAGGTCAAACTGAATTAGAAATAAAATCATCTTTACCTCTCTTTCGTGTATTAATCACAAGTAGTTTTTTATTTTTATTTTTTTTTATTTCTGTTTTTTTTGTTTAGTTTAGAGAATAGTTTTGCTGGAATAGTTTCCATTTTTGATAATTGCTTTATTTGATTTTGGTTTTTTTTTATTTTTTTATTTTACTTTTACAAGTACTTGAACCTAGCCATTTCAAGTCGAAGCACCGCACGTGACATGAATTTTTCATTTACTAGTTATCTATAACTTTTATAAAAAAAGAGTTGCTCAGATAATATTAATAATAGTATATATATATATGCAATTATCATTACAGTTAATCTTACTTTAAATAAACAGTTATTTCTTATTCTCAAAAGTTACTATTTTTTATTTTATTTCATCTTCTATATTTGAATAAGATGAACATTTTTATTCCAATTATTATACAGTAAATATCATGAACTGTTTGGCTTTTTTTTTATAATAGTACTATCTGACGAATCAATTTTATAAGATTTGGGTAAATTCAAATATATTTTAATTAAATAGGTAAGAAAACTATTTCATTTTTAATATTTTGGGATATCTACCTTAAATATATATATCATATGACTTGTTAAAAAAACCAAATTCGGAGTTAAATTTGAATAAATAAAATAAAATAATTATTTTTTAAACTTTCCTCTTTTTCTTTTTTTATATTTTATGAAGAAATATATATATATAATGCCACTTTTTAAAAAAAGAAAAGAAGAAGAAACAACTACAGATATATTTAAATATGATTATAAAAAAGGATATTCAGGATTATCATATGAAAGAGTTTTAAGTTTTCTTGGAATTAAAAATAATATATTATTTTCCAAGGATGAAGATATAGATGAAAAAGAAATTAATAATGAAGTTATTAAACGAATATCTACATTACTTATTATATTAACTAGAGCTTTTGGAATAGTTAATTCTGGAAATGAATCTAAAAGAAAAGAATTTATTAGCACTATCATTTATAATGTTGTCAATGAATATTATGAAAAAAATGTAGAAATTTTAAAAGATTATATTGACGGTGATGATGTTAAAGGTCCTGTCGAATATGTAATAGTTCATAATAAGTATATTTTAATTGTTATTGAAGCTAAAAAGGATGATTTTGATCAAGGTAGAGCACAATTACTTATGCAATTATATAATGCTTATATTGAAAACATTAAAAACGGAGCACCAAATAACCATTCAATATATGGTACTGTAACAACTGGTTATACATGGGAATTTATTTGGTGTAAAGGAAATGATAATATAAAAGATGTTAAAGATGTTAGATCAAATATGATATGGCATTATAAACAACAAATACATCCAATTGAATTGAATTTGGAGAAGGATCAAGAACAATGGGAAAAAAAAGTATCTCCACTTGTAAAAAAACTAAACTATATGATTGACGATTCATTACAGCAAATTGCTAAAAATAATTAGCTACCAAATTTTAAATATCATCATATCAATTTAAATAATTTGCAATAAAAATCAATTTAAATCTTAAATAAAATAAAAAGAAATAATAATATGGGATTTGCATTATCTAATTATCAGTATAGTTTATATGATCACCTCTCTCATTTATACGGATATATTTGAAATGTTGATCAAGATGAACATTTTTATTCCAATTATTATACGGTAAATATCATGAACTGTTTAACTTTTTTTTATAATAATAAATATTTTGTATAATATATACTATTTATATAATTTTATATTTTTAAAATAGTATTATTTGGTGAATCAATTTTATAAGATTTGGGTAAATTCAAACCTATTTTAATTAAATAGGTAAGAAAACTATTTCATTTTTAATATTTTGAGATATCTACCTAACTCTATGCCCAGGGGAAAATTTTCCCAGTATTTTATGTCAGAATATTAAATTACGGAAACTGATCTGAGAATGAAATAATTTTTAATCACTATTTTATCAATTTGCCTGTAGTAATTTTATTATAATTTTCATCAATTTTTTTGTTTAATAATTTTAATAATATTTTGTGTATCTTAAAAATCATATAAATTCGATTTTATTTATAATTCAATAAAAAAACAAGCTTTTTCTCGTTTTTAGAACTTTCATCATAATTTTTATTTTAATTCTATTTTATATCTAAACTACGTATTTCCACTAATTTGAACTTTAGCCCTTTTTTCCAACTTTTATTTATTTAATTTTTGCTATAAATCAAAACAAAAAAAATATAAAATTCAATATTTAAACATACTAGTGTTATTATATTGTTACATACGTTATGTTTTAAAAATTATTAAAAAGAGTTTATAAAGATGATTCATATACTCACACTTGTAACGATTCGCTCATGGAGAGTATAAAATTTTGGGTTTTGACACATTTTCAACCAGCACTATACTACTGGTTTCAAAATATCGAGAAGCTTATAATCTTCATGAGCGAATCATTACGAGTATTTGAATAATCTTCTAACACAATGGTTTTTGATCTTATTAAAAGAGTCAAATTCCACCTTGATATCAAACGCATAGTTTTTTCAACAAAAACATTCATTATAATAATATTAAATTATAATTAATAATTTTCTAGAAATAGTTTTAACCATCAGATTATTTTAAAAAATAAAAAAAAACGTCAAGAGCAATTCCATATTTTAAAAAAAATTCTTTGTATTATTTTTAGTAAGTCTCTATATTATGGCTTTATTTTATTGTTTTGCATTCATATTAATGCTATTCCATTAATTTCATAATTATTGGCACAATACTACATTGTGAGTTTATATTGGTATTATTTCACTATCACAATTACCGATTCATAATACTGTCAAAGCTTAAAAATTTTCAAAATCCGAGTTCTCTGTTTTAAAATTTCGACTTTGATTTATAGCAAAAAAATAATAAAATTAAAGTCCGATAAGAGGGCTAAAGTTCAAAGAAATAGGAGTATGTAGTTTAGCAATAATATAAGATAAAAATAAAAGTTATAACCAAAGTTTTGAAAACGAGAAAAAGCTTGTTCTTTATTAAATTAGAATTAAAATTGAATTTATATATTTTTTCAAGATACACAAAATATTATTAAAGTTATAAATCAAAAAAAATATTGAAAATTATAATAAATCGCTACGGGCAAATTGATAAAATTGTGATTAAGAATTATTTCACTCTCAGATCAAACTCGAATTTTAGATTTTTAGGCTTTAGCATTATTTTGAGTCAGTAGTAATAATAGCGTGGTAATGCCAGCACACACATATTATAATGTTGTGCCAATTACTATAAAAATAATATAATACTAATATTAATATATATAATGTAATAATGAATTATAATGTAGATAACTAAAATCAAGTCATAATATAAAATCTAGATTGTTGGTTTTTTAATGGAAAATGAAAACTAGTATATTGCAAATGAGGTTTTCAAATCTAAACAAATATCATATTTAAAATAGGTTTTATTGTTTAGTGATTATTGTACTTTAAGTCTATGGTATAATAATATTGATTGTTCAAAATTAACCGTTGGCACCTTTTTAAAAACTGTTGATTTATTCTACTGCTGAATAACTTTTTTTTCTTTTGATTAAGCACAATTATAAAACGATGTCCTCTATTGTTTTACCACACTCTTCTAATCATATTATTTCTGTGAAACTTAAGTCTAGAGTGAAGTATTGCCAGCCAGGATTGTACCCCGTATATGAATCAGTTTGTTATAAAATTGGTTTATTTAATTGTGCTAAATTCTACAGTATAAATTGCCCATCTTTAATAATATAGAAATCCAAAAAAAAATAATAGATCTTACTAGATAATTTATTGAATTATACAAAAAAACTATATATATTAATATGAAGTTTATTTAACAATTTTTAAAACACTACGTTTGTAATAAATAATATAACATCACTCGTATTTAAAAAACTGAATTTAATACTTTTTTCTTAAGTATAATATTTTAGAAATTTAAAATTCTGACAAAATTGGGCGGATTTCCCCCAGCGCATAGGCTTATTAAGTCAATTCTTTCATTTTCATTCTATTATTTAAATATCTTTTTATTATTTTTAATAGAGGTATTTAACTTTTTCATTTTATTTAAAACTGGTTAGAGTTATTTATTAATAATTGAATATTGTTTGTATAGTTTTTTATTAAGTTAGTTTTTTAAACGCCAATATCTACGTCGAAGTGGGTGACCTTCAGTATTAAAAACATATTGATCGAGAGATATAATGTCTGGAGGGCTGAATAATAAATATAAGTATTTAAATGTTTCAGAAAACAAGAAGCTAATTTAGAAAAATAGAAAAATAAATGAACAGGTATAAAAAGTAAATTTAGTAGATCAATGAATTTTTTATTTTTTTATTTTTGTATGATATTATTCTTATTACCTTTCCATTGAATCCATTTGATTTTTATCGGAATAACCCTTTTCGTCAACGTCATAAATACTTGCGTAACCACTTTCTGTTTTACAGTGTTTCTCGATTGCTTCAAATATTTCCCATCCAATTTCCTATAATTATATATATAGAGAGAGAAATACATACAAATGTGTTTACTACTGTTTCTTTTTTTATTTATCTAAAAGTATGTAACCAGTAACATTTATATAAATGTATATAATTACCTGATATTTCTGATCTCCAGTAATCCTATAAAGGATAAAAAGACTTTCCAATGTTTCTAATTAAATTACATTAAATAAATTAAATAAATTAAAAGTAAAATTGATTAGTTATAAATATCGATGTCGTCCTTATCATTTTTTTTACCAGGCCGTAAATGGTAAGCAGAATCAATAACATGAACTTGGTCAATTCTTGTTGGGCGTGGGGGTAGTTTAAAATCCGTTTGATGATGTATAGCATTATTGTTATTGTTATTATTGAATTGAAAAGTACTGGAAAGTTTATCTAACGATTTCTTAAATTTATCTCTATTATATTTTTCTCCACCATTGAATGACCACATTTCTGCTCCTAATCCGGTCGCTGATGTTCTATATATGTGTGTACAGGCTTCTAAAGCACCTATAGCAATATCTAAATCTTCGGGTCTATTAAATGTTTTGGATCCTATAGCAAGCATTCCTGGTGCAAAACAAGACTAGTAATTAAAGAGAAAAAGAGAGGGAAATCAATGAATTTAAAAGCAATCATAATAATAAAAATTTAGGATTATCTTTCATTACCAAGTGATCCATTGTATTGTCTTTATAATTAGAGTAGATATCATAAGGGGGTAAAAAGATCATACCATTATCTTGAATTTGTGTGAATATATGTTCTTTCATTTTATCTACAGATTCAATATCTATAAAAAAAGAGAGAAGTAAAATTAAAAAAGACATGCTTCACGTTATTTATCTTTCTATTTTATTTTTTAATTAAGGCTTACACATTCGACTATATTGAGGCATAGTTCCATCCACTAATAAATATTGTTTAAGTAAATATTCAAACCAACTATCACCCATAGCACCTAATCTACATTTCGTATCCGTAAATCGGCCAGTATGAATATTGATTCCAGTAGGGTATAAACCGGGTATATGTAATCCATTTTCTTTTTTCATATTATCCAATAAATTTGTTATTTTTTGTGCCTATTATCAACAAAAAAAAAATTGTATATATATATTTTAAAAAAAGTTTTTTTTTTTTTTTCCTTTATATAAACACGTTACTTTTTTAGCAAAACTCCAATCCTTTGTATGATAAGATAATGTAAATAATTCCAGTTGCATACTAAGATCAGCTAATAAAACACCATTATCAGGATATCCACTGTTCGAAAAAGACAAATGGTTAAAATAAAGATAATAATAATAATAAAATAAAACGGTTTTAATGAATTATTTTTATCCTCATTTCTATTTTTCATTTTTATTATTATTATTATTAATTAAAGTTACCTATTTGGTTTCCACGTATGTGGGAATAGACCAGTTTCCGTATCAAAAGAAGGTGATAAAAATTGACCAAGTTCCAAAGCCTTTTGAATCAAGATATTATATTTTTGACCGGAAAGTTCATAAGCACTTAATAAACCACCTAAATAACGAATGATAGCTTCAAAGACAATAATGCTTCTTCCTTCTTGTAATTCAAATTTAACTTTTTCTACTTCTATAATCGCTTCTTCCAATTGTTGATCCAATCCCATAATTGTCATTGTACTTAACGAATCAATTAACGTGGCGCCCCATTGTCCGAAAGGATCGTTTGTTGTGTTACTCTTTGGTTTTAATTCATCATGTCCCATTGCATATTTTTCTAAAATAAATAAATAATCATAAAAAAAGATAGGTAAAAGAAGAATTAAGTTTAGTAACTAAATAATAATAATAATAGTAGTAATAGTAATCAATGTATGTATATATATTATAAAAAATATGAACAAGTTATTATATAGTTACATACTATATCCATTCCAACCATGTAAAAAAGCATTTTTAATTTTAGTTTGACGTTCTTGTCTAAAAGCAATATATGCTTGAGGTTCAGGTTCAAAGTCATATTGAATTTTAGGTAAGGTGGATTGAAAAATAGTCTGTTGTTTAATAGAAGAGTTTATTTCTTCGCTTGACTTTTGTTCTTGTATTTTTGATTCCTGTTGTTCTTGTATTTTTGGTTCCTGTTTTTCCTGCTCTTTTAATATTTGCTGTTCTTTTTCCAAATTACTATTGTTATTAATATTATTTTTATTAACATTTATAATATCTATTTCAATATCTGGTTCGGGTCGATCAGGTACGATATATTTATCAGGAGCTGGTAGTTTAACATTCCAATTATTTGTATTGTCTGTATTAATATCTGCCTTTTGGGATTCTTGCCCAGTATAATTATAAGTAAAATTCCATATTTGGAATAAAATAAAAATAACAAGAATTTTTAATACAATGGAACGTTTTTTATAAAAATGTCTATTAGTTATATTAAACATAAGATTGGATGACCATTCAAAATAAAAAATAAAAAATAAAAAGTAAAGAAGAAAGTAATTATTTGGAGTGTTAATAAGGTAAGAATAAAGTCTTGTGTCACATTGGGAGGCGGGCCACAAAAACAAATAAAATGCAAAGAGAGCTAGGGCTAAAGAAAAATTTTTCTTTAAAATCGAGATTAAAAAAAGAATACCAGGAACGATAATTGAAGTTCCCTAATATAGTTGTAGTAATTACAATACATCTTTACTCATTTTCGCTACTTTAAATTATCCATTACTTATTAATTAAAATAGATAACAATGTAATTTAATTATAAAGAAGGAAGGCAAAAAATTGTTTGAAACCGTTATGATTATGATTAATAAGATTCTTTCTATGTTTTTCAGTTTCAGTTCCTAGTTTGGAGTGTATAATTCCTAAACTATATACAATTTAAAATTCAGAATTCTTAGTAAAGTACATAGTTGATTTGTGGTGTTATTTTAATTAGTTATGTAATAATAATGAAATCCATGCAACGTGATACTTGGTTTCTTGATTTTGTTAAATTTTATTCTCAATATATATATAATAATAATTATATATATATTAACAGTTGGCCATCTTAATTTAAAATATAGTAAGATATGGTGCAGACCTCTTTCAAGGTAAACATATATTAAAAATAATACATATAATAACAGTATTAATAAGAATGTAATAATATAGTAAAGTAATAAATACTTATTAAATATAATGATGGAAAATAAATAATAAAAAAATAATGATTTAATATAGAGTTTTACTTGAGCATCTCGTTTTTATTTTTGTATATGAATTTTTTACATATGGTGCTCAACAAACTCGGAAGCCCTGCATATTTTGCATTATAAAAAAATTATGTTTGCAATCAATGTAAAAATCTAGTATTAGTTTGAGTCTCACAGACATAGTTAATTCATCTGTACCTCTGTACAACAAACCATACAATTACAACTTAGGAAATAAGAATATTTCATTGATAGTCTTTTTTTAATTCTTACCTTTTTTCTTTTTCATTTTTTATCTAAGAATAATTATTATATTTTTAATTAAATGGTTTATCAGCTATTATATTATTATAAATTATTTTTCATTGTTCTTTTATATGTATTTAGGATTCAATGTCAATCACTTAGTATTCTATCACCAAGTAAACTCTTGTTCTTACAAAATATATAAAATATAAATTTTTTAATTTATTGAAATCTTTTTTTTTTTATATTTATTATTTAGGCTGTTTACTTGTTCAAACAAAAATATATTGCTTTGGCGGTTATTCAGTGGTAAATAGTAATCAATTGATACCTTCCAATTCACATATATCATTGGATTTAGAAAAATTTAATAATTTCACAACGTTTGAAAAAAATACAATCCAATGGACGGTAGCATCCAATTTACTCGCTGATGCGAGTTCCACGTTACAACCTCGTAGTTTCGCAGCTTCAGCACCTGTTTACTCAGACAACAGTTTTTTGATTTATGGTGGTATCAGCGCTACTGAAAATCCATCAGACCCTCCTATATCCAATCCTTTTGCTAATTATCTACCTTCATCCAACAACTGGCGTTCATTAAATCTACCTCCCGGAGGGAGCTTCACGTAAATGATTAGATAAATATATATATTATATACGCACCGATAGCGTTCAACTATATACTAATATATATATATATATATATATATGTATAGTTCAAGAGCAAGTATGGTTAATCTTGGAAATGATACTATTTGGATTTGGGGTGGTCAAGCTCAATCAACTCAAAGTTATTCATCTAACGTACTTTATTTATACGATTATCGTACCTCGCAATGGTTAAACCAGATCAGCAGTAATTGGGCAATGAGAATTCAACATACTGCTACTTTGGCTAGTAATAATGTTATTTATATTTTTGGTGGATCTTATAAAATAAACGATAGCTCGTTTGCTTATGCTAATTTTAATCAAGTCATTGGGTTTAATACTCAGACATTATCTTGGTCGAATATCACTGCTGGTGAGAGTTTACCTAAAAGCCGTGTTTCTCATACAACTACACAAAGTAAAATAAATATAGCATTAGAAAGAAATAGTATTTATTTTGATATATATTTTTTTATAAAAAGTATTGTGTTATGTTTTTTATTCATATCCTTTTATTTCTATTTTTTTTTTTTTAAAAATTTTTTAGTTCCTGGTAAAAATTTATTATTAATTTATGGTGGTGTTAATGCTTCTAAAGAACCTGGTAAATGCTAATAATTGAAATTATATGAATTTACTTAGATTCATGTTTATTTATTTATTTTACTTTTATGTAGATCTGTTGGCCGATAGTTTATGTTTTACATATGATTATGTTGAAAGTAAGTTTATATTAGTTCAAATACCAAAAAATCCATTTAATTTAGTCAGTACTTTATACGGTCATTATGGTATACGCATATGCACACACATATATATATAGTATTGATAGTAGCGTGTGTATTTTATATTAATATTTTATATTATTATTATCTTTGGCTACTTCTTTTGCCGATTCTTTTATAATCTTTGCCTTTGGGTTGGTTGATAGCAAATTACCAGCATTCTCTTTAGGTGTATTAAATATCACTAACCTCTATAATCCCAGTTGGGTGGTAGAGCCTCTTCCAATATATAGTACTTCTTCCAATGGAACAGCTAATGGAATAGCTACTTATAATGGTAATGGTTTAGGTATAAGTACAGTTGTCGCGATTACAGCACCTATTGTTTTAATCTTTTTGGTAAAAATAATATATGATTATATATATACTTGTATTTTAAAAATCAAAAAAAACTAAAAACGAAGAACTTGTATATATTATTTTTTCGGTGTAGAGCTGTATAATTGGCATTTTTGCCTTTCAAAAGTATAAGTTACAAAAAAAACCAAAACAGTAAATGATTTTGAATTGGAAGATCCTCGACATGTACTTGATCGAAAAGATCAATTTGAATTTTCGGCTATTGAAAGTGAAAAAGAAGAAAAAAAAGGATTGAATGAGGTGAAACGATGTAAGCCTTCTGAAACAAGCTCTATTAAACCAAATGAAGCAATTGTTACTAAACCAACAGAGTATATTGGTTCGTTTAACAATAATAATACTTCTTTTACTACCATTACTGCCTCAACGATTGCTCATACATATTCTCCCACCAACAATTGACATATTTTTCTGAAAAAATGAATACAAAACGTAATTATTTTATTTTATTTTATTTTAGTTTTTATAAATACACATCTCTATTTTATCCACATAATCTTTAATTGTATATGGCTAACACATTCTTTAGTTATAAATATATATATATTATTAAATAATTTTTAGATCTGCTTTATTTTTATTTTCTTCAAAATAATTTTTTTTAAAAAGACTAAATTAAAGCAAATAGCCGTAGAGGCTTACAATAAATGATTTTTAGGTTCCAGTATTAACCTTTGTATAAAATTTTTCAAAATAATAATATCTCATTTTGTTTTATTTTATTTTATATTAAATTAAAATAAGGAAATTTAGATTAGGAACTTATGATAAAAATAAATTCAAGACTCTGTTTAAGTTTTTATGTATGCTTTGTATTATCAAAGTATTTTTCTTAATCCTTTTTTTGGGCTGAGGTCGATTTTTTAAATTTTTAAAGATTGCTCAAAAAAAATTCTATATAATTAATTTATAAAGTACTTGTATTAAATTAAACTGCTCACTGCGACCTATCATTGTTACACGTATTCTGTTATGGAGCTTATAAAAAAAAGATTTTACTGCGCAAGTCTTATAAAAAAAATTCATAGTATCAAATTTCCTTTTATATGGTCTATGTTTTTTTATAATGTATGCGTAGTAAAACCCAAAAGAAAAGCATCCACAGCTGAAAAAATTATAGTGGGTAGTGAATCAGAAGGCTAAAATTTTGAAAAAAAAATCTAACAATAATTTATTATATGATACCTATATATATTGTAAAATAGTGTATTATAAAATATTCATAAGAGGCTCTTAGTTACAAGGTATTAAATGGTGTTATTTTTTAATATACATTCTTTAATAGAAGACATTTGAAGTTAGGATAGAAAACTGAGTTTTTTTTACTTTCTCTTCTTTAGCACCAAGCCTAATTTAACCCATAAAATAGAGCTTTTATATAGTTAATCCCTGACAAATTTACAATGAAATGAATCACATATTTATATGCTATTTACATTTGGGTATTTTATTAGGAATTCAATCAGTTTAAAAATTAAGCTGTATAAAAAGGAATAGTCGGAATTTAAAAATCAATAATATCCACATCTTAATTTACCAATACACTATTTATAATTAATATGAAACAATTGTATGTAAAATATATAATTATAATTTATATTGATTATATATCAATATAAATGTTTTATGTGTGCATGTGAGCGAGCGAGCAAGTAATAATAAAAAGAGTAATTCTATAAAAATTAAAAACATATAAATATATATCTGTGTTTATACTTTTACAAAAAAGGAAATTGATTTCCATTTCTATTTAATATAAGAACAATGGTTTTTTTCCTTTTCACTTTTCACTTTCTTTATTTCTTCTTCTTTTTCTTCTTTATTTTATTAAATAAAAAGAATAAAATAAACCAATATGGGAGCATCCGTATCCAAAGCAAAACAATTTCAATTCAAGCCATTGTCAAGTATTCGATTTGAAGAGCCTCATCATAAGGTGACAGATTATCATCATCAACAAAAAGGTTCTATGAACAATGGACCAAATAACAATATAATGAAAAAAAAAAAGAAAAAGAATCAAAGAAAAAAAAATTATTATTATCAAGTAGGCAATGTATCGGTAAACAAATCCAAACCTAAATATAAAAAAGTAACCAAAAGTATTATTGGAAAACCAACCAATTTTAAACATACAAGACATATGGGAGTAGATGATATTATATCAGGACAAACAGATGTAAGTAAATAAATATATTTCATTTTATTAAAAATAATACTAAAAAATTTTTTTTTTAAAAAAAGATGATGACATTATCCAATCAATTAAATGATATTACTAGTCATATCAATTCTATCGATTATCCATTAAAATTATCTACTCCATCACCTTTACATCCACCACCACCTCCTCCTCCTCATAAATACATATCAGCTTCTGTTAAAAAAAGAGCTCAAGCATATCATTCCTCTTCTCAAGTACCAGCTTCTTTTCGTCGTAGACATCAAAGAAAAGCTGTTTCTCGTCATCATCCTAATTTAAAATTAGTAAATACTTTAATGATTGAAGTCCCATCGTTTCGTTCTATTACAACTTAAAAAAAAAAAACTTGTATATACGTATTTTTTTTTTTTTTAATCTTATCTTATATCTATATGTTATTATTTACCTATTTTATTGTTTAAGTTTGTGTGTATATTTTCTAATAATAAATATAATTTAATTCTTGACTTTTATACCTATCTATCTACCCATTATATAGATAAAAAAGAGTAATTCTCGGTAATGAGTTACTTTTGATCACGGTTCTATCTCAAATTTTAAATCAGTTATTATCTTTTTTTTTTTTTTTTTTTTTTTTTTTTTCACTCCTTGGTCGCAATCGGGCTATATTTTCTCCTTTTTTGATCAAAAAAGAATGCATGATTTTTTTTATATTTTAAAAAAAATTAAATAAATTTTTTATGCTCTTCCTCTTTTTTTTTTTCTTTTTTCTTTTTTTCTTTTTGGTTTTTTTCCAATTCTTATTTTTTCTATCTTTCCACTTTATATATATATAAATCGATGTCAACCGCTACGTTTGTACAACAAAAGCCTATGGCTATATCTACCATTACTTCACCTGATCCTGTTTCAGCTTCATTATTAGAACCTTCTTCATTAGCTTTACCATTCATACAATCTAATTCTTCATCTCATAGAAATTCATCTTACTATATGACACCTCTTCATTCTCCATCTTATTCTACGTCACCTAAAAAATTGTATACTTATTATCCTACTACCATACCTACCCCTCCTATTCTTTGTAATAATAATAATAATAATAATAATAATAATAATAATAAAACAAGAAGAAGAAAACAAGCAGTTTTAGAAGAAGAAGGTGATGATAAGGATGGTGATGATGATGATGAAGAAGAAGAAGAGGAGGGATCTATTCACTATTCTGAAAGGTCAACATCGCCCAATTCATCCTTTTTAAGTTCAACTTTGACCAATATGAACTCTAGTGATAGTAGTAATAGTAGCATTAGTAGTCAGGATAACAGCAATAATAATAACAATAGTAACAGTGATAACACTATAAGACATACTATGTCACCAAGTTCTTCTCCATCAATAAATAATGTATCTCCACTTTCATTACAAGAAAGAAGACAGCGAAACAAAACAGCTTCTGCAAAATATCGAGCTAAAAAAAATCAACAACATCAAGATATGCGATGTATGATTAATAATTTAACAAAAGAAAATGATATGTTAATAAGGCAGTTGGATCAAGTGAAAATGGAAAATCAACAACTAAAATCAATTTGCGATAAACTAAGAAGTAAAATGATGGCAGAAAAAATGTTGAAAAAATTATTACAACAACAGCAGCTACAGCCTTATCCTATGATGAGTCATAGTAATAGTAATAATAAAAAAGATACCTCACATTTTTATCATTATCAAACAACAACATCAACATCGTCGTCAGCATCTAGAGATATAAAATTAAAAGAAAATAATCTAATGGATTTTATGAATGAACAAGAAGAAGATATTGATATTGATCTTATGGATGACAATAGCAGTAATAATAATAACTCTTTTTTATTTGAAAGTCAATCTGTATATAACTCTCACCATCATCATCATCCTTGGACGCCTGAGCAAAAATAATTAAAAGAAATGAAATAATCGTATGGCTATTTATTATAGTTTCAACTTCTTTTAATACCCCTTTTTATTTTTCAATTCGTTTCTTTGTTATATAATCTGTTCTTTTTTATATCTTTTAATTTTTTCTATTTATCAGTGTGTAGTGTTTGTTATTCTATTTTATTTCCATTTTTACCATTTATGAAGTTATTTATCAGACAATCTTATATAATCATTTAAACTTTTTATATAATTATACCTTTTCTTTTAATAATAATAAATTTGTACGTATTTGAGTTCTTTTTTTATATTTTTATATATATTATATTATAGCAAGAGGTTTTATAATTGGAGCGGTATACTTTTTTTTTAAAAAAAATTATAAAATAAGAACTATTTCTATCAATCATCAAGATTAACATTTTTAATATGGCATCATTTTGTAATAATACTTGAAATATATTATTATTATTATTACTATTTTCCAAAGAAAAAGAGATGTGTAATATTATATTTAAAATAAATAATATTTTAAAAATAGCGGCAGTTTGATGGTTTTTTTTGTACTGGATTAATTTGGTGTGTACTATTATGTCTAAAGGACTATTTTTATAACGCTGATAACTATATCGGCGTTATAAAAATGTACTGTATTTCAGATAAGATCATTTATGATTTTATAACCAACTTGTGGTTTAATACCTAATATATTTATTTATACTAATAGATTGTGTATTCTTACAGACTCTTTAAAGTAATATATTTTTTATTTTTATATTTAATATTTATTGTGAATTATAAATAAAGGATAAATATTTAATTTTAACTAATACTCTAATATTTATAATTGATTAAAAGATGAATAGTTTAATCATTAAAAGCTGGGATTTAAACGTGACAGCCTCAGTTTTTTTTTTCAAGCTTTTATAAAAAAAGGTGTTTTTATTTTTCTTCTTTATATAATATTATATTCTTTTTTTAAATAAAGTAAATGTCAAATAATTAAAGTTTTTATAAAGTGGAAATATTTTATTTAAAAATCAATAAATAAATATCTATTTATTAACTTTTATCCTTCTTTTTGTTCTTCCTTTTTTTTTTTTAATAATAATAATAATAATAGAATGTTACGTTCCTTGACCCAGACTTTAAATAAGCGTTTTTATACCACCGCTTTGAATCAAGCAAACAATAAATCATATATCGTCTCAAGGACCTCAAACCATGGTCTTCCTGTTTATTCCGAAATTAAAAACGGTGGAACACAACAATTAACTATTATTCGACGTATTGAAGGTGATGTAGAAGCTTTAAAAGACGAAATTGTCACTTTATTTCCTGATGCTCCTAAAAATCATATTCGTATCAATCCTACCAACAACCATATTCTTATTAAAGGTCTTTATGTTAATGAAATCAAACAATGGTTAGCTAATAAAGGATTTTAAAAAGAAAGTGATAAAGTGATCCTGTATTTTTTTATTCTTTTTTTATGTATATATATATAATGCTTGTTATCCAATTTTAATTTATTCTTTCAGATATAGTAATAAAAATCATTGATAAATAATAATAAGATTCATAGTGTATATATATATATTTTATATTTTTTTATTGTTATCATCTTTAATCATAGTATATATATATATATATATATATATATATAGGTTTATATATATGTTTAGAAATATATGTTGGGTTAAATAATATTATTAAAGTAAAAATTTATAGTTTGTTTATATCACTACATTTCTTTTTT
>MU612534.1:0-16507 GCA_025201675.1 Cunninghamella echinulata
AAAAAAAAAAAAAAATTAGGTTGCGGTTTTATATTTTTTTAGAAAAAAATAACTCAACCAAAGAAAAGTTAGCGGTTTTTGAATAGGTTACACGATTTTTTTTATTTTTTTTTTGGTTACTGAATTTATTGAACTTTTTTATTAAAATAATAAAAATGTTCCTTTTATTATTTAGATATTTTTCGTAGTGTTTGATTGTTTAATATGTTTTCTTTTCTTTGGTTTGTATTGATTTAATCGGCTTGATTTTATTAATACTTCATCAATCATTTTTTCACATTTTGTTTTCATTTCATAAGCTTCATCTTGTAAGGTTGTATAAGTGCTTGGGAATCGTAAACTGTGATCGTAAAATATATATTTAAATATAAATAAATATAAAGATCATTGTTTAAATATATTTTTTTCTATTTCTTTTCTATTCATATATATATCAACATATTTACCTAAGCCACATATAAAGCATAATCTTTTTATGAGTGGTTTCTAGTTCATCAGATGTATCAGGAAGTACTGAAGGGAGTTCAACCAATTCTGATAATTCTAACGTTCCATTATTACTATATATCTCCGTCATATCTTCTATCGTTTGCATCAAGTGTTTGTTTCTAATCGTTACTGGCGCATTAACAAATTGATATCTATCTCGAAGTGGGAGTTTGATGTGTTCTATACGATCAGCAATTGCCTAAAAATGCAGATCATTATCATTTTTGTTATACTTTTTAATACAAATATACACACTATTACTACTATTATTATTATCATTCATTATAGTTACCTTATGATCTCTATAGTTACATAGAAAATAATTACCATCTAAAGAAGCCATATCTTCAAATTTTTGCTAAAAAAGATTAAAAAAATAACCCCAGGAAATTATTTCTTTAATTAGAATATTTATTTTTTATTTTACATTTTTTATTGTTTATATTTTAAATCCCGTAATCTTTACCAAAACGGATGAATATTTTTCATTTGGCATTTGGAGAGCAAATATTTCAAAAATATCAACAGGAGGATGTAACCCAGCCATCTAAAATAATAATAATAATAAAGTTAAAATATTGCAAAAATATAAAGTTTATATTTGAATTTTCTATTTGGCTATACCTCTAAAGGAATAATAGGTGATTCTAAACAGTCTTTAACATATGACAAGTCTTTCGGATGCATACTAACATAGTATAAAACAAAAAAAAAAAAAATGGCAATGTTAATATTAATGGTAATTAGTGAATTGTTATTTTATTTATATATTATTTCTATTTTATTAAATTTACGTTGTGACTTCACCAGAACCATAGGTGGTACCAAATCTACCAGCTCTACCAGCAATTTGTTTTAATTGAGGTACTGACACATATCTATGATCTTGCCCATCAAATTTTTGAACTGTTGAAAATACAACACGTTTTATATTTCTAGTAAAAATAGAAATAAGTACAAATGTAATTATCATTACAAGACAAAACAAAAATTAACTAATTAATATATCACATGTAAATTATTATCTACTATTATTATTTTCTTACAAATTTAACCCCATACCAACGGCATCTGAAGCAACTAAAACATCGATTGGGCTGTTTGGATCATTAAAAGATTTTGCTTGTAACGAACGGGTTTCTATAGAAATATATATATTTAATAAATATACATATTTATTGCACTATAATGTCCCAATTTTTTTTTTAATTATTCTTTTCCTCATTATTTTTATTTTCATTACCAGGAGGAAGGCCACCATAAGCTAAAGCACATTGTAACCCGGTTGTTTTTTCAACTAATTTTCTAATTTCAAATATGTCACTTCTAGAAAAAGCAATAATACAATCTCCTTTTTTAATTTGAGACCAGTCTTCATTTAAAGAAGTTGAACAAACATTGACAGGTGTCAAACGAGAGTATTCATTAACAATAACTTCTTCATTCAAAGATTCACAAATGGTTTTAATTAAAGGTACCGCTGATGCTTCACCACATAAATGAATTTCTTTAGCTTTTAAACCTAATAATGCAGCTGTCCAAGCCCAACCACGATAAGGATCCGCAATCAATTGTATTTCATCAATCACAGCAACTTCTAAAGGTTTTGATAAATTTGCCATTTCAACTGTTGAACTAGTTAATGGAGCGGTTGGTGAAACTTCTCTTTTTTCTTCCCCCGTTAATAAATTACATGGTATTCCCTTTGCGTTCATTTTATCATAAATTTCATGTGCTAACAATCTTAGTGGTCCACAATAAATTCCTGATTCGGCTGTTTGTAATCGTTGAATTGCTTTATAAGTTTTACCACTGTTGGTGGGTCCTACATGTAAATATATTTTTCGTTGCATCTGTCTTGCTTCGGGAAACCATTCACTTGGAAATCTTAAATCACTAAGTTTACGCAATGAATTATATTCTTCTTGTATTTTCTTGGGCATATAAGGTTCAGCAAAATCATTAAATGCTGATGATAAGTATCTGTTTAATCCATCTAGATAGAAATAAATAAGGTAAAATAAAATAAAAAGTAAATGATTAGATTTATTTTATTTTTACTCCTCTTATATACAAATGGTTATTATTATTATTATTATTATTATTTAAAATAGATCCATATCACTTTACGAATGCCTTCTTCTGTGAAAATTCTGCTTAATATTTTTGGTGTACATCGTTTTATATTTCCTTCCAACGCTTCATTAACAAATTCTTCTGATATAACCAAAAACTTTTTGTTTGGAATACCAAGCTGCCGTGCCCTTTTCTCTGCATAAATATTCTTTGGAAAAGAAGTCAGATATTTGTAAAATACTAATTTTTTGACATAAATAAATAAATAATAATAAAAATAATAATTTTAAAAAATACTTAATAACAAAATAATATTGTATTGTTTATTTCCCTTCCTATTTGCATATATTTCTTCATATATACATATATATATATATATATATAAGTTGACTCACTTCTATGATCTCTATGTGTAGTATTCAGGCGTGATCCAATAATACGCCTGGGTCTAATTATCGAAGATAGATCTAATTTTTGTTTATTTTCTATAATGCTTGAAGTCGATAAGAATCTATTGTATTGAGAAGTATTAAGTGTTGAAGTATGTATAAAATATAAATAACGCTGTACAGTAGAGTACTGAGAATTCTGATATATTGATCGACGAAGAGCAAACATATAATAAATATTTATAAATGATTTTAGAAAAAAAATGAAGTAAACGGGAAGAAAAATGTTTTTTTTTATTTTAAAAAAATTCAAAAATTAAAGTTTATGCTGAGTTTATAAAAAATGAAATGTAAAAAATAATCTATTCTTGAGCATGAAGAGTGTAGTCTATAATGTATGATTGAGTAATAAGATCGTCGATACGCTGATAATGTCGATCAGTATATGGTAGTAATCCATCAATTAACTAAAATAAATAAATAAATAAAAGAAAGATATTAGAATCAATGATATATATATATATATATATATGTGTGTATGTGTGTATATATGTGTATCTTTTTATATTAGTTTTACCTCTTTTGCATTAGTTAACTCTACTATATTTTCAGGGTTATGTGAGGATAAAATGGCATAAAGTACAGTTTGTGCAACATTCGAGTGTTTAGCATTTGTATTCCAATCACGAATATAACCTAATAATTTATTGATATGTTCAGAAGGTAGCTCAGCTATAGTTTGATCTACTTCAGGTAAACCAATAATACTTTCTTGATCATTTTCTGCTCTGGATTCCATGACATCGTTAAATAATTTTAATAATCTGAAGGGTTGATTAAGAGACATTGCTAATAAAATTGCATTCAAGTAATCCTTTTTACGAATAAAAGTTTGAAGTTCTTGTTCCCTGATTTTTTAAAAAAAAAAATGAAATAAAAAAAATAAAGTTAATAAATATATATATATAAAAATTACATATGTACTCATACAAAAATCTTGATTATTATTATTATTACTATCTAAAAAAGTGTATATATAAAACTTACTGGATAATGAATTTTTCCTTTTCACGTAATTCATTTTCTTGCTCCTCTAAGGTAATATCTTCCCAGAAGTTAATAACTGAATCAGCACCAGCAGAAGCGATCAATTTTTCATCCTTTTTAATAGCCAAAGCCCATACTTTCTCAGTATGGTTGTCTAATGTACCAACACATTCATTTGTTTTGATCGTCCATACTTTAACTAAGCCATCTGATGCAGCAGAGACTAATTGTAATCCAGCAGTTAAAAAGTCCACACGTAAGACTGAATTGGTATGTCCTTCAAATGTTTTTAAACAGGTAAAGTCTTTAAGACTCCAAATTTTAATTGTTTTGTCTCCTGAACTCGTTGCTAATACTTTTTCTACGTTAGAAAATCTGACACACCATACACCACGCTTATGGCCTTTACATGTACCAATTAATTCCCCAGTATCTACATTCCATATTTTTGCTAATTTATCTTGTGATCCAGTTGCGAATACTTTATCATTAGGTGCAATGGCGATGGTATTGATATCTTTTTCATGAGCTTGGAAGGTATATAATGATCTTGGATGATAATCTTCATTAAAAGTAGTTGTTTGATCGAATTTAATATCGCGCAAGTTCCAATATTTAATAGTACGATCTTGTCCACCAGTGATCATAAAAGTAGTTGTTTTTTGTGATAAGGCAACGGCACTTATAGATTCTGTATGACCAACACATGTACCAACGCAAACATATCTATTTAAATACGTAATATAAAAGAGACATGACATCAATCAACAACGATTTATACAAATGTATATACACATACATACATACATACATACATACGTGTATACATACAATTATATAAAATATGTACATTACCTGTCGCTAGCTTCTGTTGCATCCAAATCAATTTTCCATATACGAGCAGTCTTATCTTTTGAAGCTGTTGCAAGAATTTTACCATCTTTTGATCGATCCAAACCAAGAATCATATCTTTATGACCATAAACAAGATCACAATTTTGAGTTTCAATGTTATAAATACGTAATTGTTCACTATTTGTTGCTGCTGCCAAATGTGTTTCATTTTCACCCAAATATACGATATCTACAATTTCGTCATTATAACCAACAGTTTGCTTGATACGCTTTAATTGTTGAGAAATGGAATAGTATAAAATATTTTGATCGTTTGTAATAGCTATTAAATATTGTGATTTAGAGGAATATCTATATTTTTTTTAATAAAAAATAGAAATATGACAAAATGAAATTAGCAAATTAAAATAGGTCGAAATAATAATATTATTATAATATATATATATATATATATATATATATATATATATATATATATATAGTAAAAATAATGGTTAAACTTACAAGACGTCAGAAATGGTATGCTTACTGTTACTTTCAGGTTCTTGTTCTTGTACTAATCTACCGGTATTTAATTCCCACAACCTAACAATGCCTTTATCACCACCAGTATAAAATACATCTGAAGTGGGTTTTACATCATAATTTGAAAAATCTGTTTCTTTTGATACAAATCCAACTGTTTCTAGAGTTTCATATATAGGATAGGTTGCTTTTAATTTCTTTGCTTGCCAATCCCAAACGTTTACAACTTTATCACGAGAACCAGATATTAAAGTACGGCCATCTGAAGAAAAATCTAATCCACGAATAACACTGACATGACTTTTCAATACTGCAATACATCTAATCATAAAATAAATTATTATAATAAAAAGTAATAATAATAAAATTAAGAATGAGAAAATGAACATTTTTACTTATGTATTTATGTATATTACTCTTATGTATTATTTTATACTATCTCACTTACTGTCTTGTTTGTAAATCCCATACACGTACTGTACAGTCATCAGCTCCAGAAGCTAAATACCACTTATTTTCAAAATGGAGAAACTTGACAGCACTAATAACACCACCGTGACCACGTAAATTATGTGTACAATAGCCCTTATCAATATCCCAAACTTTAATTGAAGCGTCAGCTGAACCAGTTGCTACTAAGGTTGAAGTATTATCAATCGTCATGACAATAACAGGAGCATCGTGTGCTTTACTCATGGTACGTATACATTTTCCAGTTTCTACATCCCATACTTTTAAACTTAAACTACGACTAGAACTGACGATATGTTTCCCATTAGGTTTGACAGCTAAACTAGTAATAATTTCAGTATCGCCTTCTAATTCATGGATTTGTTGGCCAGTTTCGACTTCTGTTACGATAATATCTTCATTTAGCGTTGATACTAAATATTTTTCATCGGCCGTGATATCTACTTTGCCTCCAGTATAGATCGATTCAATAGTCTTGATCGTTTTAAAACTATCATTATGGAGAAAGTGTTAGAGAAAAAAAGAAAATAAGTATATAGTTGATTTAAGTTTTAATTTGATTAAAAATAAAAAAATAAGGCATTTTATATACCTCGTTTTAAGTATTAATTTCTGTGATTCCTCTGACATGATCTGATCAAAAAAAATAATAATAAATGTAAAAAAAAAAAAAAAAAAAAAAAATTAAAAAAAAAAAAAAAATTGAATAGTTAAAAAAAATCTCTACTTTTTTTTTTTACCATTAATAACGTTTAAACTCCGTTAACATCACATAAAGAGAAAAGCAGTCCATAAAATTATATAATGATTTATGCATTTACTATCCATCCTTTGAGTGAATAAATACTAATCTCATTGTATTTTTTTTAAAAAAGAACACACTTGACCGATGAAGAAATGCAATTGGCCTTTATATAAAAGTAAACTGAGAAAAAAAATATGTCTACTTTTTATAAACAAGTAGAAAAACATAAAGTTAATAATAAAACAATGAATTGTACTAGTATATTCCAAGTTGATCTTTTAATGAAGTAATCAATTAAAAAAAAGGATTTTTTTACTAGTAAATTTAAACTACGATGCCGATTTTATTTCTCGACTCATTTCTATATGTTGCACTACTTTATTTAAATACTATCGGCTAAAAGTTATTTACTGTATATATATATAAACATAAAAAAGACATATTTTCTGCTGTTTTTATTTTTGTTTTTTATTTTTTTTGAATGGGGTTTCAACATATGATAATAGTAAATAAATAAACATCTTTAATCTTATTCTAGAATCGTATTTTTCAAAAAAAAAAAAATCAAGATTTTATTATTATCAATATTACTTTTATTATTATTTTAATGGTTTATATAAACTTTACAATACAGATACGTAAAAAAGAATAATAATAATGATTATGATTTCAATGATAACAATAAAGGAACCAGAGATTATTACGGAATTTTAATTAATCAATTCTTGTTACTTAGGGTGTAACTTTACGAATAATGGGGCATTTATTGCATAAAAAATAAAAAGAGCGTGAAATTAAAAAAAAGTAAGCAAAGCTTGTCACTTGATGAAAAAATAAAAAAAACTAAAAAATAGACAATTATAAAAATAATGATTTACTATATAAATATATACTTATATTATGACAAAAAATATATTTTACTTAAAAAAATAGTAATATTAAAATTAAAAATATATCGTATGTTGTTTTAAAATTTGATTTTATATCTAATCAATGGCATACTTAATAAGGATAATAAAAGTTTACTTGAATAAAAAAATGGGGAAGACTGTGTTTAAAATTTAATAAGAGCAAATCAGCTTTTTTTTGGCTGTTGATTCTTACGCACGTGGAATTGAATTTTTTACATAAAAAAAAAGGATCCAAATTTTTTTTTTATTCCTCTCTTCCCAACATTTTTTTATACATTATTCTATTCAATATAAAACAGTAGTAATATAATAATGACAGATCCTTTACGCTATCATATCAATACAAATTGGGATTTAAATGAAGATCAATGGGAAGTACTTGAATCTATTCTAAATACTTTTCTTGGTGAATTAACAGACGAAGAAGCACAAAAGTTAGCAGATAAATATTCAAAGGGACCTGATGGTGCTGATAGACAAGCTATATTAGACTTTGCTAAATTAAAATCAACCGATTTGGGATCTAGAAAATTAGTTCAAGGATTTTTAAATCGTGCTGTAGCACCAGAAAAACGTACAGAAATTTTATTAGTGTTTACATTATTATCTACAAGAGCTGGTACTTTTGCTTTAACTGGTCATTTTACCCCATTTAAAGATTTGACACGAAAGGAACGTGAAGCTTGCATTCTTTCCTGGCGTGATTCTTATATTCCAAGACTTCGTCTTTTATATAAGGCTTTTGCTTCTTTATCTCTTAATAGTATTTATGGTAAAAATCAATGCGACGCTCTTCATAGAGCCATGACTTATCCTGCTCGTGATGTTGAAAGAAGCCACTCAGATTATGAACCTGTTAATCAACATCCCCGTATACCTATGTTAACAGAACAAGAGCTTTTAAACAGCCATCGTTTTGATGCTATTGTTATTGGTA
The DNA here is from genome assembly GCA_025201675.1 of Cunninghamella echinulata. NCBI lineage: Eukaryota > Fungi > Mucoromycota > Mucoromycetes > Mucorales > Cunninghamellaceae > Cunninghamella > Cunninghamella echinulata. The sequence goes on from MU612534.1 coordinate 8,446, forward strand.
CCGGTTGTGGTGGTGGTGTTGCTGCTGCTGAATTATCTAAAGCTGGAAAAAAAGTGCTTGTCATTGAAAAAGGCACTTATTATCATGAATCAGATTTTATTCTTACTGAAAATGATGCCATGGCTAACTTATATGAAGCTGGTGGATTCTTCGGTACTGCTGATGGTCATGTCTATGTTTTAGCTGGAAGTACTTTCGGAGGTACAATAAAATAATGACAATAAAGATAATTGATGTATCGATTTATATATATACAATGGCCTGACTATTAACTTTATTTTTATTAATTATTATAATATTATCCTAGGTGGTACTACTGTTAATTGGTCTGCATGTTTAAAAGTAATAAATATATATATATATACATATATATATACATATATATATGCATATCTTTTTTTTTTTCAATATAATAAACGTATTAAATTTATTTTTTTTTATTTTTTATTTTAGTTACAACATTTTGTTCGTGAAGAATGGGCTAAACAAGGTTTAACACATTTTATCTCTCCCAAGGTAAATAATATATCTTTGTATATATATTTCGAATAAATATATTTATTAATCTTTATTTTTTATGCTTACAATATAGTTTTCTAAAGATCTTGATCGTGTATTTGAAAAAATTGGTGCTTCTACTGAAGGAATTGAACATAACGGTGGTAATCAAATTTTAAAAGAAGGAGCTCAGTAAGTAACTTATTTAATACCAAAATGACATATATATACATGTATATATATTTATAATTACCAATCTTATTACTACTATAATAGAAAACTCGGCTACCATTATGCAGATCTTCATCAAAATACAAATGGTCAAAAACATCCATGTGCTTATTGTTATGCAGGCTGTAGAGATGGTATTAAAAATGGTACAATGAACACTTACCTTAGAGATGCTCAAGAAAATGGTGCTAAATTCATCGACCGTACTAAAGTATTAAAGGTCATCACTAAAAATGGTCAAGCTGTTGGTGTAGAAGTACTAATAAACCATGGGCCACAACAACGTAAAGCTGAAATATATGCGGATATTGTTGTCTGCTCTGCTGGATCATTACAAACACCTGGCGTTTTATTACGTAGTGGGTTAAAAAATAAACATATTGGTAAACACTTAAGACTTCACCCTTGTGCAATTCCATTTGGTTTCTTTGATAAAGTAATTAAAAATTACGAAGGGTCTATTATGACAGCTGTTTCTCACGTGGTTGAAAATGTAGATGGCGATGGTTATGGTGCTAAGTTGGAAGTCCCCTCTAATAATGCTGCCAGTTTTGCCACTGTAGTTCCATGGCGTAGTAATGCTAATCATAAAGAATCTATGCTTCGTTACCGCAACTATGCTCCTATTTTAGTATTATCTCGCGATAAAGATACTAATTCTGCAGTTCGATATGACGAGCACGATAACCTTGCCGTTGATTATGATATCTCTACTCATGATCGTCAATCTATTCTAGCTGGTATCTTGAAAGCACTTGATATATTAGTAGCTGCTGGTGCTCGTGAAGTGAATTCTGGTCAATTTTCTGTTGAACCTTTTGTATTCCAAGAACACGAAGAAAGTCGTATTGATAACCCTCGCTATATTGCCTGGCGCAATAATGTTGAAAGAGTGGGTATTCCTTCCTTTGGTTCTGGTCTCTTTGCTGCCCATCAAATGGGTACGGCTAGAATGGGTATTTCTCCAAAAGTATCAGTTGTTAAACCTACTGGTGAAACTTGGGAAGTGAAAAACCTTTATGTCTGTGATACCTCTGTTTTCCCTACCGCTTCAGGAGTTAATCCCCAAGTTACTACTTACGCTGTTGCTTACCATATCACTGACTGTATTATCAAAAAGGACACTATCAACAAAGCCGCAAAATTATAAGATCTATCATTTTTCATTTTATTTATTTTTTTATAAAAATAACATGCTTTTTGTAATTTATATATTATAGTATTCCATTTTTAATAAATTAATATAATCATTATTAAGATGTAAATGTATAAATATCTAAAAACAATCATTTTTTTCATAAAGTTTGAACGGATTAATAAATTTTTATTTTATTTCTATTAAAAAATAAAATATAAAAAACAAAAGTTTTGGGAATGGATGATATTGCACTTCTACTACTATACATCCATCCATGAATTGGTATTTAAAAGAAAATTGAATATATAGTCTATTTCTTTACATTACTTTTTACATACCTCATAGCAACTTTAAGGTACTAAAATACCAGCTAGGTGATGTAAAGTTTATAAAGAAAACTATAATGCACTGATTTCTCTTATCTCGTAGTGAGTACATATGAAGAGGCGAACTAGATAGTTGTGAGCAAAAAGTATTTATACCTTTAGTATAGATGTAAATCATTTACGTATTTTTAAAAGAATAAAACAATTGTTTAAAAGATAATAGTATATAAATGATGATTTTATAAAGGGGAAAAAAAAGGCTAATATATGCAATTTATATACAATTCCTTAAAGTCTTGAAAATTTAATACCCTTTTTGGAAATTAGCTCACAATAAAGAATGGTAATATTATTAAATTATTAAAACATCAGGTTAATGGCTTTATTAGTTGTAAAAATAAATAAATTTTCAACGTGCAATATGGTTTTATAAAAATAAATCAGATTATAGAGGATGGTTATATTATTAATCTGCTTAAATTTTAAGTCAATGTGTATATTATTTATGAACATATATATATACATATATACGTTTGTTTATATAGAATTAGCTCAAAACATATATATATGCTTAAGACGGTACGATGCGTACAAACTCAAGGAACTTGTGCAATGAAAAACAATCATGATTACAGTGTTAAAAAATAGCCTTCAACCTTTGGTTGATTTTTATATATATGTACTACTACCAATAAAAATCACAGAAGTTTATGATAATTTACAATAAAAAAAGTATATACACCTTTTTTTTGAAATAATAAATCATATATATTTGAAATAAATATTGCAGTACTATTTAATTCATTTTATACTATATAAAAAATAAAAATGAATAGAGTATATGTATAAGTTTTCCTTAGTATGTTTATAGAGTACTTTCTTTCAGCTTTTAGTGGGTTTTATTAAGAACACGTTATGGGATTTTTTGTACCTCCGTAAAAGAAAACCAGTTCACAATGTTTTTTATAAATTTTCCATCATCTAATTATTAGCAACTTAAATAGAATAACCAAATTATTATTAGATAAAGAAAAAAAATAAAAATAACCAAAAAAAGCTTATTAAAAAATTTACATACTGATAAAAATCAGTTCAAATATCTTGGTCATTTAAGCTTTTAAACAGCGCTGCTCAGTTTTTTAATCTGAAAATTTTTATTTCCTCTTTTCTTTTTCCTGTTCCTTAATTTTACTATTATTATTACTTATTTTGGAGTACATAAAACAGTTACAAATGAATAAAAGGCTATTATTAGTTTTTGTTCATGGATTTCGTGGATCTGAAACAAGCTTTAAGGTAATTTATCTATTCATCTTTAGTTTTTATCTTTTATATTTTACATACATCAAATATTAGTTATACTATTATTTATAATATGTTGAATCCCCTTCCTTCTACTATTTCCTTCTTTTTTTTAAAAAAATAGACTTCTATTTTTTTTTTCTTTTTTTTAGCAATTTCCAGATTGGTTAAAGACTACACTACAAACTATATACCCTGTCAAGGTTGAATCTATTGTTTATCCAAGTTATAAGACATCTGGGTAAGATAAAAATAAAAATGTGCACCGTAAAAATAAAGTACTAAAAAAAAGGAGGAGAAGGAAAACTAGACTGATTTATATATTTATATATTATACATCATAGTGATTTATCTGTTGCGGTAAAAAACTTTAGTTCCTGGTTATTGGATCAAATTAAAGAGGAAAATGAAACAAATATTATTATTCTTGCTCACTCTATGGGAGGTATTGTTGGTATGTAAATATAATATATATAAAAGGAAAATATAGTAAATGATCAATAACGAGGTTGCTCATTCATTATTTCTCCCTCTTTTTTTTCATTATTGTTACTGATCACAATTAGGCGCTGATACAATTATTCAATTTAATGAAAGAAGAGAACATGATAGTCCATTAAAAAAAGCAGAAATATTAGGGTTAGTAGCCTTTGATACACCTTTTTATTCCATCAATCATGACAGTATGTCCAGTACAGCATTAACAAATATAGAAAAATGGACCCGTGCCATCTCACCACCTTCAACACCTGTACCTTCCAATTCAAGAGGAGTTTCAAATAATCAACCACAATTAACTTGGTTATCAGGTACGCCTTCTTTATCAACTATAACATCAAATACAACCACAAGGTCAGCTAGATCAACATCATCATCATCAACAACAACAACAACTTCATCATCTTCAAGTAAAAAATGGGGATTTTTTGCTGGAGCTGCAGCTGCTGTCGCAGTTGGTGCTGCTGGGATTTATATTAATCGCGAAAAAATTGCTTCAACATTTTCTAATGCTTATGATCAAATGGAATTTGTTAGTACGTTAATAGATTTTGATGGATGTGATAAAAGGTAATAATAATAATAATAAACTTTCACCTAATGATATATATATATATATCATTTTAAAATAGATGAATAAATAAAAAGAATGGAAAGGAAATAAAACAGGAAAAAGAAAAAAAAGAAAGAAATTTTAACTAATAATTATAATTACAATCACTTATTATTTTTTAGAGTGAAAAAATTATTAGAAATTCCCGATCTTTTTGTAAGATGCTTTTATATCATGGTAATAATAATAAATAAATAATAAATAATAAATAATAAGGCAAAAGCATGGGAAAACATTAGTAATGGACTTATTATTATTATTGTTTTATTTTTTTTTGGATAAAGATGCCATCTGTGGATGAACATATACAACCTCGTACATTTATAGCATTACCACCTGATTCAACACAACACCTTTTTATACCTATCATTACAAAAGCTGAATCGGAAGTAGCCGCCCATACAAGTTTATTTAATCCAACGAAAAATAATGAATATTATAATATGGGATCAGATACTATATCACTTATATCAGAAATGATGGCTCGTTATAATCGTAAATATAATACCACAACCACTACTACCACTTCGAAACCAAGTCAGCCTATTGATTTAGATTTAGATTAATTATTATTTTTTTCGGTAAATGCAAATCTATTCGCTGAAATGGACTTATCTTATTGGTTAATCTTATTTTTCGTTATTTTTTTTTTTATTTGATCATAAGGTGTAATATTTATTATATTTAAAATAAACGCTATTTATATTTTTTTTTTAAAAAAAATGTGATTTATTAAATAAATTAATGAGAATAATCTTGTCTTCCAACCGAGACAATATTCGGCTGACGATGTTGAACGCCATAAGAAAAAAAAATATGTATAAGAAAAATATTAGAATATAAAAAAATTAAATTATCTAACAAAGTATGATGCAAAATAATATAAGGAATAAAATATATATATAAAAAAATAATACTATATAGATGACGGATAATATTATGATATATAATAATTATGAAAGATGATTAAAACGAAATGAAGAGGGGATAATGAAAAAAAAAAGTTTGTTGAAAACATGTATCATAAATAAAAAGAAAAAAGGGATATTACTTTTTTTTTAGAAAAAAAAAATCATTACATTTAGAACTTGAGTTCCTTAGGTTGATCCCAAGCGAATTCTTCACGACCAAAGTGACCATAAGCAGCAGTCTTTTGGTAGATAGGTTTGAAGAGATCTAATTCTTTAACAATAACACCAGGACGTAAATCAAAGTTATTTTTAACGATTTCAAGGATTTCAGATTCAGGACGGGTACCAGTACCGTAGGTATCAACAAAGACAGATAAAGGTTCAGCAACACCAATAGCATAAGAGAATTGAACAAGAGCACGACGACATAATTTAGCGTTGATTAAAGACTTGGCAACCCAACGAGCAGCATAAGCACCGGAACGATCGACCTTAGACCAATCTTTACCAGAGAAGGCACCACCACCGTGAGCACCCCAACCACCATAGGTATCAACAATGATCTTACGACCAGTTAAACCAGCATCACCTTGAGGACCACCGATGATGAATTTACCGGAAGGTTGGATGTGGTAGATGGTCTTGTCATTTAATAAGTGAGCAGGAACAACGGGTTTGATAACATGTTCTAAAAGAGCCTTACGTAAATCTTCAGTAGAGATTTCTTCAGCATGTTGAACAGAGATAACGATGGTATCGACACGTAAGGGGACCATAGCACCATTTTCATTCTTATATTCAATAGTAACTTGGGTCTTGGAATCAGGACGTAACCAACCTAAAGTACCATCACGACGTAAATCAGCCATACGACGATTTAATTTGTGGGATAAGACAACAGTTAAAGGCATCATTTCAGGAGTTTCATCAGTGGCATAACCAAACATAATACCTTGATCACCAGCACCAATATCTTCAATGTTGAATGATTTTTGTACTAAACCTTGAGAAATATCAGGGGATTGTTGTTCAATAGCAACCAAAACATTACAGGTCTTATAATCGAAACCCTTATCAGAAGAGTCATATCCAATTTGTTTAATGGTGTTACGAATAATCTTTTGATAATCCAAGTTGGCTTTGGTGGTGATTTCACCAAATACCATGATCATACCAGTCTTAGCAGCAGTTTCACAAGCAACTTTAGATAAAGGATCTTGAGCTAAACAAGCATCTAAGATGGCATCAGAAACTTGATCACAAATCTTGTCTATATTAGATAATAATGAAAAAGGAAGAAATAGAAAAGTATAAGTTAGTTGCAAGACCTTTAAACACTATTATATTATATGTTATTCACTAATAGTACACTCTCATCTTTCTTGTCATCTTGTTTATATTTATATATATATATATATATATATATTTGTATATATAAATATATTTACAAGGTCCGTTCTTTTTTTTCGACTCCATTTATTTTAAAACCCACTATTATCATTCACTTACCAGGATGACCTTCACCAACAGATTCAGAAGTAAAAAGGAAAGTTTCGCTCATGATATAAGGTTATTTGTTTTGTGTTTTTTAAATAAATAAAAGAGGTTAGAGAAAAGAAAAGAAAAAGGAAAAAAAAGGGAGAGAAAAAAAAAATTAAATTTAAATATTTTTTTTTTTTTAACTCTTTATATATAAAAAAATAAAAACCCGCCACTTGAAAAATTGTAAATTTTTTTTTTTTTTTGAGTTTGATAGAAAGAATAATCCCAGCCACCCATTCTGTGAATAAAATCTTGTCTATAACCCAATCAAAATTTTTTAAAAAGTTTTTTGATGCCTCTCAGCCAATCATTAGTCGAATCACCTCATTTTCATCTATTTTCTTATAATATTAATAAAAACGCGTTTGACTTCTCCTTGAGAGCTAATCATCATTTTTCTAATTTATTAAGGTTGCTTTAAACTTTAATTCTCTTTCAATAGAACCCGTACCTTTTTTGTTATTTTTGATTAAAAATCATCATCACTTTATTATCATTCTTCCCCATAAAAATAAATAATCATCATTTAAAATAAAAACAAAGTCATTTAAAAAATTAAAATACATTTATTGTTGATAAAATTTGTTTTGAATTACATATTTATATATATACACAATAACAGTAATAATAATAATAATAATAATAATAATAATAATAATAATAAATATACTATTCTATAATACACTATCTGCACTATTCTTGATTATAAAATAAAATATCTATTTATAAAAAAAAAAAAAAGATTTAATCAGATAAGAATTACATAAAAAATAACAATGGAAATAATATATATAAAAACTATCAAAGTTCAGCTATATTGTTGACATTCGACATTCTATAAGTGTGCTTGTACAGAGCACGAGTCCGTCCGCCCGTCAAAGCAAATATCATCATTACAAAAAATAATTCATATATATATAAATAATATATACAATTTTATTACCTATTATTATTACTATTATTAATATTTTGGCTCATTTTTTTTTTAAAAAAAAAAAGAATA
>MU612535.1:0-16505 GCA_025201675.1 Cunninghamella echinulata
AAGTAGAAAAAGGAAAGGAATGGGTGTGTGAAGGGGTGAAGGAAAAGTGAGAGTGAGCGAGGAGTTGGTTTTTTTTTATATATATAAAAGGGGAAAAAAAAAAAAAAAAAAAAAAAAAAAAAAAAAAAAAAAAAAAAAAAAAAAAAAAAAAAATAGGAAGAAAAGGAAGAAAAGTGAAAAAAAGAAATAAAAAAGTAAAAGAAATAAATAATTTTTTTTTGTTTTATTAATTTGATTATGGTCGATTGAAATTGATAAAACGTGTAGGGAGTAAGTAGAGAGGGTGTAAAAGAGTTAATAATAAGAAGGAGTAAATAAAAGTGATTATCTTTAAATAAGCTATAATTATTATTATAATTATCATAATTATTATTATTTATATATAATAAAAGACAAATCCCGAGAATTATTTTATACAAGCAGATCATTTCTTCGAATGGGTTGTTTCCTGAAAAAAAGATATAAATATATAACAAGAAGAATAAGAATCATCATAATAAGATTTTATTATTAAAGTTTATTTTTTTTTTCCCTTAATATGTCAATTTTATTTTTATTTTTTTATTTTTTATTTTACCCTAATGCCTTTTCAGTCATGATGATTTTAGGTATATCATTGTTTTGTTGTTGTTGTTGTTGATTGTCTTGTTTATTCCTAAAATAAAAAGAATAATTATCATAAGTTAAGGAGATGAAAAAGAAATGAAATATAAATCCCCATATTAAGAAAGGCAAGCTTGTCAAATAGAGTTAGGGAGTGCTTTTGCTTTACCTCTAAAAAAAGATAAAAATAAATAAAAAGTTTAAATAAAAAATAAAATGAGAGAGAGAGAGAGAGATCAATATAAGTAATAAATAAAAAGCATTAAATATAAAAAATAATATATTATATGATAATAGAATCATTTAATATAATAATTCATTACCTCGTAAGTATCCATAGCCTTAATAATTATATTATTTGTGTCGATCAAAGTACCTAATTTGTATCAAATATGAAGAGAAAAAGAAAAAAAGAAAAAAGTTTGTATCACAACCCTTATTACAATTGTTTTCTTTTTTAATCCACCTTTTATTTACCACTTACTCAGATAAACCGGATCTTCTGTTTCTTCTATATATTGCATAATAGTCTTTTGTAATTCTTGACATTTTTCATAAAGTTCCTATATAATCATCAAAACAAAACAAAAAAGATGATAATGAAAAGTAGGTATACATGTTAATACTAACGATAATAATAATAATATATAATAATATATATAATTCTAAAAAAAAAAATAAAAAAAAATAAAAATATAGTATCAATCATATTTTTTTTTTCTTACCTTCACCAAAGAATCATCATCCTGTAATTGATTTTCACTCAACACCTGAATTAATAAATGACTTGTGGTTTTCGATTCCTCAATCGAGATCAAGATCTAAAAAGGAAATAAAATATAAAAAATATAACAATAAAATGTTAATGATGATGAATCCGTTCTCCCTGGCAAACAAAAAAAAAGGGGGGGGAGGAAAGAAAGAAAGAATAAAAAAGGGAAAAAAGTTATAGTCGATCATTTTCTTTTTTAATAGACGCGTCATCTAATTATAGCTAGTTTAAGGCTTTTTTTTACACAAAAGTATAACAACATCCAACCTTGTCACACACATATACACACTCTTTACACGCGTTTCCATATTACCCATTCTGAATCAACAGATTTAATCTTGATACTTGGATAAAAAAAGCCTTTTAATATAGTTTCGCCATTGTCTTTTTTATCTCTCTTATTTTATTCTCCTCTTTTTTTATTTTCACAACTCTTTCCCTCCTCTTTTTTTCTTGGCCTATATGTTTTTAAAACTCCTCCAAGCCTTCTTCTTAAGCTAATGACGATAATTGATGACGACGAAAATGACCTCTTTTTTTTTTTTTTTTACCTCCCTTTTTTTAATTTTTTATAAATGTAGATACATATTATATATATTTTACCTTTTCACCTTTGTTTCCGGTTGGAGGATGAGGAGTTTGAGGACTTTGAAGAGGATTTGGTAATGGCTTTTGTTGTGAAAATTGAGTAGTTGTTAATGAGGGTGGAATTTCCGAGGATGTTGATTTTTTTAATTTCCAGCCACGAAATAAAGACGGTTTTCGATTTATATCATGATGGTTTGATTGTGATCTATTTAATACTTGTTGATCCACATGTGGCGGTGTTGAAGATGCATTGTACTGAGTTTGAATTACGTCGATTTGATTCACTTGGTAACATAAACGAAGGATTGGATGATTAGGTTGAGTTCTTCCAAATTCTAATGACCAGATCTGAACGCATTGATGAAAAATATCGTTTACTTTTTTATTGGTTTCCTAGATGTAATACATGTTGTTGATTGTAATAAATTGTTATTATGAATTATCTAATAAATGATATACATATATTTTTCTGTATTTACATCACTTTTTAAATTATATACATATATGTATGTATGTATATATAACTTACAGGATCACTGTATGTTGATTGTAATGCTTTTATTAATGAACTGTTAGCAAGTTGTTCTAAATAAAATATTAAAAAAAAAAACATGGTAAATAAACAAAAAAAAAAAAAATCATTTTTATTCCTTCTTCTTCATCTTACCATCGAATTGTGGACAATTTTCAGAAATCACTTTAAGAAGCTAAAATAATCATAGTGATTATAATAAAGAATATCAAAGCAAAGATTAAGGTATATATCAAAATAAAGAAAAATAGTCATAATGTCATTATCTATTTTATTAAACTTACAGCCAAGGTCAACATCTGAGTTTGAGGTTGCTTTGTGGTAAGATTTTTTTGCAGAAATTTTCTGACAGTTTTCCCTGATTGTTTGGTTTGATTAATTTTATGACATATATTAATAAATAAAGTCCAATCAGCTTTTTCTGAATCATTACTTGTTGCTTTAGCTATATTCATATAATATAAATAATAAATATATTTATATCAATGAGTTTTACAAGTCCGGCTTTCCCTTTCTTTTTTTTTTTTTTTTTTTTTTTGCTTCATTCTTTATTGTCATTATGAAATCCTTATAATTACTTAATAATCGTATTAATTCAGTATCTTCAGGTTCTTGTAAAGTAAATCTATTATTTAAATAAAATTTATTACAAATAATATCAATCATAAAGATTAATTAGTTGTGAGATGCAATTCAATCATTTTATATAAATAGATATATATTCATGATTTAAAAAAAAAAAAGTGTAATAATAAATTTATTATTATAATGATATATACATCTAATTTATTTACATTTTTCATTATTTTCTAATATACATACTTCATTGTTTAAAAAATGATGAGATTTATTATAATATACAAGTACAACAATATATATAAAGTTAGAAAGAAAGAAAAAAAAAAAATGAGGTGTGAGAGGTGAAAAAGAATTAAAAAAAACGATTTAAACAGCGACTGTATCACATTATATTGGAGTGAGTACATGCCGAAGCCTATGTATAGTTTTTAAAAAAAATAGGTACTTGCAATAAAATAAGAAATTTATTTTAAAAAATCATAACATTGACTGTTTATATAAATGTATATATATAAATATATAAATATATAAATATATAAATATATAAATATATATAGAATACAACTAATATATATAGAATAGAGAATATAACCAATAAATATTATAATAAAAATATCAACGTATAAATATAGTTTCCTTCTTTATATGGTATACCAATTTGTGTGAAGTTTCACTTTAGAGTTATTTTGGATCTTGGCATTGTAAATAAATAAAATAAATGATAATGAAATTGACTCTAATAATAATAGATAGGTAGATGGATATAGATTTTCTTTGATTTCATTAGAAAAATAAACACAAAAGTGAGTGGCCATTGCAATTATAACATTAATAATAATGAACTTTTAAAACATAATAATGATAATTGCAAAGCTCATTGTTTTGTTATAATAACAATATAATATATTATATATATAAATATAAATGATCATTATCTTAAAGTTGTTCTTATTCTCCTATTTTCTATATTTATCAATAATAAATAATAATAAATATAAATAAATAATAAATAAATAATAAAAGTCTTTGCTTATATCTTGAGGGTATTAAAAAAATAAAATATGAACATTTATATGGTTTTTTATAAAACATATATTGTATTCTCTTTTATTATGTATATATATAAGAAGAAATAAGCAAGCAAGGAAGAAAGAAAGAAGAAGAAAAAAAAAAAGTAAAAGGATTACTTATCTATTTTTTTTTAAGCTGGAATGTGCTGCGAATCATCAAACACAGCATAAACTTACAGCACAGCATTTCCTAATTTGGATATCGGCACCAAAAAGAAATAAAAATAATGAGCAGTTTTTTTTATTTTTTTATTCCCCACGTTTTTTTTTATCTTTTTTCTTTCTCTCTTTCTCTTTCACTTTTTCATTTTTATATTATATAAAATATATATATACTTGTTATATATATATATATATATATATATATACGCACATATATATATATATATATAAAGTACACTTGCGTGTTTATTTTCCATAAAAAATAAATATGAATCAAAATGATAATAGACTATCATTAGATCCATCTCTCCCTCCACCAACCAAAGAAGATTTATATCAGGAGCTAAATGAATTACTATCAGCATTTTGTTCAGAAGCACAGCAGCAGTTTTGTATTGATCAAGAGATTATATCGCGTGAAGAAATCATACAAATCAAAAATACTGTGCAGCAGATTCAGCAGCTATTACCAACCATGGATCATCATAACAATCACCATTTACGTCAAACTCTAACTTTTGTTTTAAAAAACATTTTGCATTATTATGAAGAAGCTATGCAACAAAGAAGCATGGCTTTTGATTTAAATGATGTCCTTATTAATCAATATATTAGTGAATGGCATAAATTAAATCAATTGCTGGAATTAAAAAAAGTAGATCACCAACATCTTCCATACCTATTAGATGATTTATCCTCTTTAGCTCGTTTATGGAAACATTCTTCTTCTTCTTCACCTCACCAGCTTCAATTATCATCACTAAAACAACGAAAACAACAACAACAGCAACCGCAATCTTATCGTTTTCCTTTTACCAAAAAAAAGCGACGCTTACCATTATCCACTTTTCCCTTCACTAATAACCTTCCATTATTACCACCATCACTGCCACCATCGCAGCCTTCACCTCCTATTCAACCCATGACTTCCGTTGAAGATATACTGACTTCTATTTTAGCTTCCTATGATTTCCCAATGGGTGCATATATGGTTATTATCGATAAACATAACTATGGTCAATTAGGCTTCCCGCATAAAAAGATCGGTACAAGACATATTGTTTTTGATAGTTATCAATTATCTTTAAAGGATATTCTTCTCATCATTACTGATCTATGTGATCGATTTGGCCATATATTTTCAGCTACGGCTCAGCAACATTTATCTCAAACAGATACTCAGCTACGTAAATCCAAACCAACTTTTATTTTAAATCAATTCAATAGATTATCTTTTAAAATATTAAATAATAACAATAACAATAATAATAATAGTAGTAGTAGACTTAAAAGCCATCACTACAGAGAAAAAGAAAAAGATCCAAAGCATTTATTATCACCTACAACCACCACCACATCGTCATCATCCTTTAGACTATCTTTAACATCTCCCCATACCTTGACTTTATTACAACAACACCCTATACCTATTCCTTCCTTCATCCCTCCTCCATGGATGTGGCCCGATTTAATTAAATTAAGATATCCGTATGACCCTTATTTGTTTGGTTTAATTCGACGCCACACAACAACTAAACAACAACAACAATCTTTATTAAGAAAACAATTACATACTTCATCATTTTTATATTCCACCATTTCATTTAAAAGAAATCCTTATCAAGATGGAATTAAAAAAAATAATAAAAGTAGAAAAATATATAATGATGATGATGATGATGATGAAGATGATGATGACGACGACGACGACGACGACGATGAAGAAAATGATGAAGGGGGAGAGGGAAATAATAATATAATTTACCCTACAACTTCAAGCTTTACTAAACCAACAAATGATAATAAAGAAGAAAATCAATATCATCATGCATCATCCAAAGGAAAAAGAAATAAGGAGAAAGTAAACCATCATGCAGAGGCAAACCACTCATCACCATCCGATCAACAACAGCTAAAAGAAATCAATATGAAACAATCATTATCTTTGTTAGATGCTTCAGATATAGGAAAACATACTTCACCTTATACAAGTGTATCCATTGAACATCTTTGCTTTCATCTTAGTAAAGTTGCAAGTCAATTTTATAATGATTTATGGACTCATACAAAATTAAGATATCAAGAAAATGATACTAATTTACAATCTTTGGAATGGAACCTGGTAGCTATGTATCGCCATTTGCAAATTGCTAGTTCAAAAGTCGTCATGGAAAGAGCCTTTAATCTTGTCCAAGATATTGATCATCAATCAATTCATTTATATCAACAACGCCAATACCAACAACAACGACAACGTGGTAATCAAGAGGAAGAGGAAGAAGAAGAAGAAGAAGGGGAAATAGGAAATGAAGTAAAAAAAAGGAAAAAGGAAAAGGGAAAAGATAATAGTGATTATAATAAAACCAATAAAGATGATAATGTTGATTTACAACATGAATCATCAATTTCTTCACTTGGGGAATATATCTTGGACCAACATCGTTATCAACAGCAACAACAACAACAATTGGAATTAAAAAAAAACAAGCCATTAAATGAGCAAGAAGTAAAACCAATTTATTCCAATATTACTTGTAAAACAGATACAACTATACCATTTTATCAAACTTCATCTTCTCTAATTACTCCTATGAACAGTGGTGAGTCCTCCTCTTCAACAACAATTCCTAATATTCTTATCAATGACCATCACCCTTCTTCTTCTTCCTCGGAAAAACAAATATTAAATCATAAACGCCATTCCCTTGAAAAACAATATAAGCAAACGATAGCTATCTCTCCTTCTTAATAATTTATCCTTATTTTTATATTTTATTATATATTGGTTATTATTTTTTATAGAATTTATTTGTTATTATATATTATCCATTCATTTTATACATATTCTTATCCTTTTATACATTTTTTTTTTTTTTTTTTTTTTTTTTTTTTTTTTTTTTTTTTTTTTTTTTTTTTTTTTTTTTTTACTAAATCATTCCTTAATTATTATTACTTTTTATGTTATTATTATTATATATATGTATACAATATCCCACAATAAAAAAATACCCAGCTATTTAGACGATTAATAAAAATAAAATAGTGATACGCTGAGAGAGAGAGAGAGAGCGAGCGAGAAAATAGGAGAAAGAATTTTTGTTCAGGTGCTCAAAAAGTTTAATTTTTTTTAAAGTTTAAAGGGGAAAGAGAAAGAAGAAAAAAATATTTTTTTTCTTAATTGATCATTAACTACATATTTTTTATTCTATTTATAAACTTGATACATACATATTTTAGCGTTTGAAGACATAACTGATCATTTGAATTAATATATAGTTATTTATATAATTCTATATTTTCTTCTATATTTAGTGATGATACATTTTTTATTTGAGTGTCATCCAACACAGCATAAAATAATAATCATTTTGAAAAAGTATAGGTCATACATCATTCTAATAATCGTTGTTATTATTACTATTATTATAGAACTACACAAGCAGACACACACACACACACACACACACACACATACACACATACACACACACACACATATATATATATATATATATATATATACATATACATATGCTCATACTTAAACACACATACACACTATTACACACACACACACGCTAATACACACACATACATATACAAATATTTACATCACCGTTGTGATCTTTATATTTAAATTACTTCCACTAATCTACAATCAATCTATGTATGATACATGCTTAGTATTTTTTTCATGTTGATTCTATTGCATTTTTTATTTTACCATCCCTTATTTCGTTTATTGCCGTTTTTGACCAGCTATTGTCGATTATGATAGAGTTTATATATTAATAATAATAATACAAAAATTAATATTATTATTGAACCATGTTTTCCTTTTATTGTTTAATACACTCACCCTTTATTTACATCCCTTTTATTATCTTTCTTCTTTCCAAGTCGTTTAACAGATATCTACTATAATTGACTTTAAAAAACACTCATTTCTCATGAATTACTTTTCGGTATTTAAATGAGTATTGTATTAGCCCAGATCCAATTTTTCTAACAAATATATAGAAATTTGTTATTGGATACAATACCATTTTATAGCTTCTCATTGGAAGACCATGTAGACCGTTATATAGTGCTCCTAAACGTTATAAATATGGAAAGGTGTTAAAATAATGAAGGGTGAAAGTGAAATTGTATAGTTGTTTATGGCTATATATAGATATGGCGGTGAAGTTGGGCGTTATTGTTTTTTTATTTTTTAAAAATAAATTGTTTATTAATGTAGGTTGTTGATCTATAAATGTTTTTGGTGCGTCATTACTATTTTCATCGTGTAAAAAGTAAATTTATAATAAAAAAAAGAATAATTTTAATATTGAACCTGATGATGAAACAAATTTAAAAGTCATTGGCAAAGCTCAGTACGAGGAAAAAACTACTGGCTAGGTTGAAAATGGAATACTAACGCCTAGTAGGATAGTTATCATAAAATATAGCAGCAAATTGCTCTAAATGGCCAAAACGAGTTGTAACACGAGAAAAAGTCGAATCAAATTTGCCTGGTATAGGATATATATTCATTTCCAAGCGTAATTCCAAAGTTGATAGATGAAAGTATATATATATATTGAAAAATAATGAAAAATTCAGTACCCCTAATTATATATTCAGTTAATCTAAGCTTAAAGAGTTGATTACTATTAGTGCCAAGTAAGAAGGATGGGGTGGAATTTTAAATTACCCTTTTGATAATTAATGCAATATCGTCCATAGCGAGCACTTTTAATGAAGTACACGATTGATGAATAGATTCAATTCTAAGATTACTGATATAATAACGTGAATGGTCAGTAGATGAACGTGTTGGCCATCCTTATCCTTCCCCTTTTCTGTTTACTTAATCTCACTTCCATGCTCCGTTCGGGGAAAAAATCAGCAAAAAAAAAAAAAAAGTTAAAAGCATGCTAAATATAATATTTATTCCTTCTTTTATTATTTCTTATGTATGTATTTATATATAAATGTCTATTTATTTATTCTTTAAAAAAGATTGACAGGCTTGAATTATTAATATCTACTCTTGTTTGAATATTAATCTATCTCCTTCTATAAGTGAATTAATTGACTTGAAATTTTGATATATTAATGCTGTATGTAAAATTACTTTCCTATATTATTAACCTTCACTATTGATGGAATAAATTAAAAATTGACATTCAAGTTGAATATTAATTTATTTTTGCCAATATTAGTTCACTTGATATAAAATTTTAATCCATAAAAGACACAATTGTATTCTATATGCTGGTTTATTTTTATACAATAACATTGAATACTAACTGAATGAATCAAAGTATAAAACCCAAATTATATATTGATTTATATATATGAATAGTAAACAAATTGATACGAAATTTTAACAACGCAATGATATATTCATTATAATTATTATTATCTAGGCGAATTTTTATACGGTGATAATGGATACTGGCTGCTTTATTTAAAAACCATATTTTAGCTAAATATTGATTTATATCCATGAGTTATCAACAAAATGATAGAGTGTTTTAATAATTTAATGACATCATTACTATCTGTATGTAGGTGAATTTCCGCACTGTAATTATAGATTAGGAACACTTTTTTTGTATACTAATGTATTTATGTACGATTACAATATACGTGTATTTTTTTTATGTATCCAATAGAACTCTATAATGTGGTCCATAAAAATCCCTACAATCTAGATATAATAGGTAAAAGAAAAACACTAATCTATAATATACTTTCACATTGGTGATAATAATAAAATTTGATATTTTGATTTATATATAAAACATAAAGCAACTCTATAGTATATTACATTTTAATATAATAAAAGAATTTTTTATATTTTACTAGTCCTATTTATTTTATCATGAGACAATGTGATACAATTTATAATAGAAATACAAAAGTTTGGAAAAATAAATATAAAACGTGGTAATTTTAATGGTTTAATAATAATAATAATAAAGAGTTTTAAAATAAACGATTTTTATATAAATTGAAGGGCAGATGAATGTACAATTAAAATAAATACATAATGGCTTTATATTCTATTTATTTTAAAAATACTGAAAGATTATAAAAAAAATATCTATTTAAAAGAGAACCAAAGTGTAATTAATAGTTGGATCACATGACCGAGATTGATTTTCGCAGAAAACAAATATTAATTTTAAAAAGTTTAATTGGATTAAAAAAAAAAATTGAAATTTTAAATTTTTATCCCCAGCTCAATTTTTCTTATTCTTTTCTTTTTTATATTCTTTTTTTTTTTTTTTTTTTTTTTAGTATATATATAGATATATCATTTAAATTATTATTATGCCGTCCTCACCTGTCTATCAAGCACTACCTTTAGATAATAATAATGTGACTAGTATAATACAGGTTCAGAAAACAACAAAATCATATGTAGCTACTATAATGCTTATCATATGTATTATTTCTTTTGTTTTACAAACAGAATTAGCCCAATTTGTACAGAAAACGTCCAGTTACCAGAAGCCCTACTTTATTTTGTACAGTTAACTGTTATATAAAGAATATTATTAATATATATATATATATATTAATAATATTTATTTATTTTTATTCTTTATGTTAAAATAGATATATTGGTCACGTTTGTTATATAGCTATGATTCCTATTCAACTTGTTGTAGAGTTCATTCAGTTAAGATGGTTTTCTACTTCTTCAACCTATCAAGAAAAGCCAAGCTGGTCTCAACAACTTCAAGATACCCTTTGCCATTGTAAAAAAGAATTAACTCATTCTATTATTGAACTTGAAGACCGTGTACAAGGTTCACAACAATATGTCTCCTTTATGATACGTCAAGGGATTTTATTGGCAGTTTTATTTACGATTCCTGCTTATTTATGGTATATCAGTGTCAATTTGATTAGTATGTCGAATTTAACTGTGATTTTTAATACCGGTTGTTTTTTTGCTTATTTATTCTCTATTTTTATGTTGGGAGATGCTGTAATCCTTTCAAAAGTAATTGCTGTGGCTTTATCTATTTTAGGGGTTGTGGTGATGTCAGTAGATCAAGATAATAATAATAATAATGATACAGCTTCTTTACAATCACCACCTTCTTCTTTTATTGGTTTTATGGTGGCTGCATTATCTGCTATAGCTTATGGTTACTATGAGGTATATATTTTCATAGATGAATTACAAATATGAATTATTTTTTTTTTAAAAAAAAAAAAGAAGAGCTTAAAGGCATAGATAGTAATATATATATATATATATATATATATAGGTTTATTATAAAAAATATGCAACACCAACACAACCATCGGTCTTATTTGCAAATATGGTAACTGGCTTTATTGGCATTATTACTCTAATTTTATTATGGATCCCTATACCTATTTTACATTATACAGGCTACGAAACTTTTGAATTACCTGATAAAGATACCTTTTTGATGATCTTGGGTATTGGGTCCATGAGCGTGGTATATAATGCAAGTATGATGTGTGTTATTGCTTTGGTAAGTCCTTTATTTGCCGCCGTTGGTGTCATGTTAACTATCCCTGTCGTAGCTGTCACGGATGTACTTGTTACTGGTGTTATGGTATCCTTCTCTACTATTCTTGGAAGCATTTTTATTTTAATAGGCTTTTTTATTTTAAATCGCCAAATATCAATAGAGGAAAAAATTCAATATAATAATTCAATTCAAATTGATAACATAGAAGAAGAAAATAGATAATATTAGATCTACAAAAATAAATATATATATTTATAAAACAATAGTAATGATAGTAAAAAAAGGAAAAGGGTGAGACATTTTTTTTTACCAATAAGGTTTTTGGTGATTTTTTCTTTTAACATGGTATTTGTTTGTTTATTTCATTTTATTTTTCAATAATCATATCTAAATAAATAATTCACGATTTACATAGATCTATTAGTAAAGATTACTTGTTGGATCGTCATAGGTTATTATTTTTATTTGGATAATGTTAAAAAAGGATATATGTGGATATTTTTTTAAATAAAAATAACGGTCTTTTAAATTTCTTTTTTTTTTTTTTATCACTCCCACTCCTTTTTTTTATTATTTCGACCTTTTTCTTTCGCACTTGTGTCATTTATTATTTTTTTTATTATATAAAGACTTTTTTTTTCTTTCTTTCTTTCTTTCTTTCTTTTTTTTTGTATTTATTTTATATATTACTCTTTATTCAATACCAAATTTTTTTCTATTATTATTTATATATTCAACGCTTTTTTATATTAATTGAAAAATAATAGTAGTAATAATAATCATTACTATTTGATACCAAAAAAGATTTATTTTTAGTTTTTATAATACTATTAAAAAAATGGAAGAAACCCAAGGAAGTCGTGTACAACCTCGGCGAAGTAGTAGATCAACTTTATCTAATTCGCCCACCGTTAAAGAAGAAAAAAATGTATCAGCAACAGAATCAAATACAGGTAATACCTCTTCTACATCTACTACATCTAATTCTACTATTACTACTGCTACTACTACTGATACTATGAATGATACTAATACTAATCCAACTCTTTCCCCATCAACTTCATCAACAACAACTACAACAATAACAGGGGCTGATACTACCAACGATACAACTACTACTTTAACCGATACAAATGATACTACCATAGAGAATAATGATAATGATAATAATACTAGTAATAATCAAACCAATCATACTAACAGCAATAGTAATAATAATAATAGCAGCAATACCAACAGTAATAGCAATACAAATAATCATTCACGTGTCACAAGATCACTCTCTACGGATTCAAATAGCAATGAAGAATCTTCTAATTCAAACCCACCATCTAATAATGGAAAGCGTCGACGTAATACTAATCATACAAAACAAGCAAATAAAAAAAAACCAAATACCAATACTACTACTACTACTACAAATTCATCATCACCATCATCGACTGGTGCTGCAAAAAGTCCTCCACGTGGTAGTGGTGATGATTTTGAACGAGAAACAAGAAATACAACCCATCGCTTATCAAAAGAAGCAAAAGATGCTAGAAAAGCTGAAAGAGATATTATTATTAAAAAAAAGTAAACAAAATAACAATAATATATATATATATATATATATATATATGACATGAAATTAAAAGTTAAAAAAAAAACAACAAAATAACAACAAAATATAAACAAAAAGATAAAAATATATGTACACAGTTAATTATGATATCATGCAAAAGAATTTTAAATATATATATATATATATATAATACTCATCTTTGTCCCTTCTTTTATTATTATTATTATTATTAGACTTGCCGAATTAGACACATTAGAACGTACAGTGAAAGACCAATCTCATGAAGAATACCATAAATTATTGGAAGAAATACAATCAAAAAGAAATAAAAAATTAACAGTAGCACAGGGAAGACATGCTTTAATGGAGACAAATTTTAAAAATGGGTTCCTTGCACAAAAAAAATCAGCCTATGATAAATTCCATTTAGATAAATTAGCTTTGAGAAGAACAATGATGAATCAAATTCAACAAAAAATTAATAGAATTGAACAAGAGTATTTTTCTTCTCAACAAGGTGCTAAAAGTTCTTTGGATGATCAGCATTTGAATGAATGGTTCCCTCCTGATAGACCTTCCATGATTAATATCCTTTTTTATATATATATAATAATAACGATAACAATGTCTGCTCATTGAATAATAGACATTAAGGATAACAATAATAATATTGATCATTATTCTTGATAGATCTCACACATTCCCTCACTTACTATCTATACATCCTTAACGCGTTATTCTTTTTTTTTTTTAATACGTTCTTTGACTTTAGGATTAGATGAGCAAGAAATAAATCAAGATTTTACAGATTTAAATGAGCAAGGCACTATGGAAGATTGTCATCCTTTGGAACGTACTAAAAAGGACTCCTTACCATTAATGTCGTCTACCTGAATTTTTCCTCTTCCTCCTTCCTTCCCCTTTATTTATTACTTCTGAGTCTTTTGTTTTCTTTATTTCTTTATTTTTAATATTATTTATTTGATACACACACACACACACACACACACACACACACACATACTCACACACATAGTTACATTTTATCTTTCTTTTTTGTAAACGATTTTCTCTTTTTGATTCTTATTATTATTCTCCATTATTGTATTTACATATAACCTGTAGTTTTTCTTTCCTTTTTTTTTTTTTTTTAAATATAAATATAAATATAAATGAGTTATTATTATTTTATGTACAAAAAAAAAATGAATCAATAATAAAAAAAAAAAAAAAAGATATATATATAATATATATATATATACATATAGCTGCTTCATTTTTTTACATGAATATTCATAAATAAATTATATTTTCATTTTTATATAATACATTAGTTTATAGTTTTAAAAACAATTTACTTTTCATTTTTTCATTTTATTTCATTTTTTATTATTACCAATTAAAATTTATATAAACGAAAATGAATCATTAATGTTTATTTTTTATTAGTAGCTACTTTCATTAATGAATTAACTAATAATGACATAATAATAATAATAATAATAATAACAATATTTAAAGAAAAAAAGCAATAGTTTAAATTTAAGCAGAGCGACTAGCCTTTTCAAGAACAGTCTCATATGCAACCTAATATAATAATAAAAGAATAGGAAAAAAAAAAGAGGGTTAAATGAGTATATAGGCATAGTTTTTTTATACCGCTTTTCATTTTCTTATTTTATTGATTTTTTTTTCTCCCTTGCTGCCTCTCTTCTTCTTTCTTTTATTATTTAAAACCTATGATTCTTCATCTTTTTTTTATTATTCTTTTGACATATGTACCTCTGATTCATCAGTTCCTTGAATTTCAATAGCAATGCCTACTAATTGTCTACGAAGGGCAGCGCTTGAAGAAGCATACAACATCTTTTGGCGGATTTTGGAGGTATCAGGGGTCCAAGAATAAAAAGTGATCTTGCTACGTTGACCTTCTCCAGGTTTTTCGTAATCGAAATCATAAACAGCATAACGGGGTTCATCAGCGGGGAGTTGCTTGATAAATTCATCATAATCAGAAACACTTTCAGCAGTTTTTTCAACAATAATTTCCTTGTTATCATCTATATGTATAAATATAAATATAATAAAAGTAAAAAAATTATATTAAAAAAATGAATATATATACCAATACATTTATTTATTAAACTTGTATATTAATAATATTATTATTATTTCATCCAATATATCAAACGATAATAATAAAAACACGCTCACTCTTTTCGTTTCTCTAATATAATAATAATAATAAAATAATAAAAATAAACTTACTAGAAATTCTGAAGATGATATACTTGTATTTTTTACCAAGTTTTAAGTTGCTGAAGGCATCAATACATTCTTGATTAACTGCGACACCGGAAGACTATTAAATATAAAGTTGTATAACAAAAAAAAATGATGAGATTTCATGATTTTCTAAGAGAACTGGCGTTTGTCAGTTTAGTTTATAAAATCAAAAGCAGTAGAAAAGGCTGTTGTAATAAATTATATTTTTTTATTTTTTTAAATATATTTATATATGTATATGTATATGTATATTTACCATTTTGTAAAAGTTAATTTATAGTTTTATAAAAAAATAAAAAAAGATGAAAAAAAGAAAAGAGAAAAAAAAAGGAAAAGAAACGTTTATTTTTTTTAAAAAAACCTGCTGGGCCAAAAAAGTTTCGCAACGGTGTTTTAAAATTTTTACCCTATGAACATTTTTTAAAGCTATAATATACATCTCCGGTTTGCGCGTTTAATATTTTTCTTTTTTCATCAAAAAAAGATTTACCCATACTAGCCAAGATATAATAAACAATATTAAGATAAAATTTATATCATGTTGATATCTTGGCATATAATTATATAAGAAGTATGACTTTTATACAACGTATATATATATGGTTTTGATAGCGAGTGAACAGGGTTGAGCTTGGCAAAATGTCGAAGAAAAATAAAAATTAACACCAGATTTTTTTTTAGAGCCTTTTTTTTATAGTTTAAATAATTAAGCAAATAAAACTCAATCCGTTCCTATTTTTGTAAACGTTCACTCTTTTTTTTCAAGTATCTTTATATATTAATTTTTATAAATGAAAAATTAAAGCTGTTACACTCCTTTTTAATAGATTTTCTTTTCTAA
>MU612536.1:4791-16487 GCA_025201675.1 Cunninghamella echinulata
AAAAACTGAGCATTAGTTATTTAAAAATATTTTTACTTATTATTATCTTTTTTTTTTAAAAAAAAAATAGATGATTTATCACAGCATTTGCACCCTCTTTCATTATTTGATCAAAAAAAATATGTAGGCGATACTACGTGGTCATCCTTTTTATATCATCAAGGTAGCAATGAAAATACTATGGACCCATCCCATTCTCAAGACCCTCTTCAACATCAACCCATACGAGCCCTCTTTGAAAGTATACCATCTACTTCTCCACCTTTATCTACCTCTTCATCCTACACAGCTATCAAACCACAATCATTTTCAATAGATAATAACCATACTTATGGACCCACGATGTCATCTCCATTTAATTCAATTAAACCATTACCTTCGTTTTCCTCGCCCATACCTATATCTAATACTAACTATCAACAACAACATTATCAATTACAACAACAACAACAGCAGAAGCAATTACACCAACAACAATTTTTATTACCATCCTCTTATTACCCACAATCACAGCAACCACA
Source organism: Cunninghamella echinulata (assembly GCA_025201675.1). NCBI lineage: Eukaryota > Fungi > Mucoromycota > Mucoromycetes > Mucorales > Cunninghamellaceae > Cunninghamella > Cunninghamella echinulata. Next base: position 5,313 of record MU612536.1, read on the forward strand.
ACCAAAAAGATCATTTTCTACATCTGTTATTTCCTCATCTTCTACATCCACATCCATATCTACATCCACGTCCTCATCATCCTCTTTATCTTCTTATAAAGATAATAGTTGGTTAACACCTGGTTATTCCATTTCACAAATACGATCAAGCTGCCCAGATCTCTTTTTAGCTCCTGATTTATTTGCTTCAACTCCTCTAAGAAAACCTTCTGTTACTGATTCTACTATTTCTACAAAAGTATATCATATAGCTTGATTCTTATTTTAAATGTTATTTTACTTTCTTTCTTTTAATTTCTTTCTATATATATTATTTTAATAATGACATTACACTCCATTTTTATTTTATTATTTTATTTATAATAAATTAACCTATTCATAATATATCTTTATTAGTTCATTTTTATTTATTTTTCCAGTTGGATAATTTTGATGATAATTGAGATAGCACCATATGTATTATGAAGAGATAATCCATAAAATAACAATCCATTTTCCATTATTTCTATTTTCTATTTTCCATAAATTAAATAAAATACTAATCCTGGACTCTATCTAACCGTTTATGTCCATTTGTAAAAAAAATAAAAAAAAGCAACATAGAGCATTTAATGTATACCAGCCAGTGGGTTTCACTTGATGGCTGTATGATTGACCGATTCCAATTTAAAATTACTACTGTTATTAATATAATGGCTCAATTATCTTAAATTATTTTAATTACTCATCCAAACCATCGGATCCCGATTAATAGTTTCTGCCAATTTGAAAAAGGTAGCTATCATTGCTATCTTCATTTTTATTTTTAAATATATATATATGAATAAATGTTTAGTATATCAATAAATTAAAAATACAAATACTTTAAAACACTTGTAATACTATTCTTTTTATAATATTGCATTGATTTTTTACTTGGAACTATTTTAGGTACAAAACACTGTTTAGGTGTTCAATAACTGTGGCACTAAATATACATATTTATATAAAATATACATAAAATAATAAATAAAGAAAAGTGATTATGTGCATATTCTGGTTTTATACTTTAAAAATACAACTCCGATTTTTTTTGGCATATAGTTGTGGCTTAATTTTTTTCTACCTTTTTCTTCTTTCTCCTACCTTTTTTTTAAAAAAAAAATTATTTTAATATAAAGATACAATACAGCTTATATGGAGTTTTTTCATTTACTTGGTTCTGGTGCAAAGTTTAATAAACAAAGATTTCAAAATGATGTAGAAATATTCGAAGTAAGTATATTTTATTTTTTTGATCAAGATCAATCATAATTAAGCTTTTTTTTTTTTTGCTAATCTAAAAAACTTTTATATTTTTTTTTTATTACAACTAGAAAACAAATAATACAACAGTCAATGTTACAAAGGATGTTGAAACAAAAAATGAATTATTAAATGAATTGGATTTCTTTAAAACAACTGATAAAATACGTGAAGATAATAAAAAAAAGTCAAAGGCTATTAAAAAAGAACAAGAAGGTAAAAAAAAAAGTATAAAATAAAATGATAGGATGAAATATAAAAAGAAACGAAATATAGATATTAATTGAACTCATTTTCATTATTGTTATTATTTTTGGCATATATATATATATATATAGAATTGGTAGAGAATACGTTAAAGAAAGGACAACAATTAATAACAGAAAAGGACATTTCAACATTTCGTAAAGAACATAATATTAAAGTTTATGGCACCGATGTCCCAAAACCATTTGAAACTTTTTTAGATTTGACACAAGCACCATATAATTTAAGTGATAATCTATTAAAGAATTTAGTACAGCATAAATATAACTCACCTACACCTATCCAAATGCAAGCTATACCAATTATATTAAAAGAAAGGGATTTAATGGCATGTGCACCTACTGGTTCTGGTAAAACGTTAGCTTATTTATTACCTATTCTTCAAGAATTAAAAAAACATGAAAAAGTTGGTTATCGTGCTTTAATTATTGCTCCTACTCGTGAATTGGTTCAACAGGTATAACCACATATTTATTTTTAATCTATTTTTTATCATTATCTATTTGTAATTATGATCAATTTTTATTAATATATATGATTATTTTTTAATTTTTTTCTTTTCCTCTCATTTTTATTCTGTATAGATTGATAGAGAGTTATCAAAATTATGTAATGGGACAAAAATAAAAACTCATTTATTAACTAAACCAATGACAGCAGCAGAAAAAGCTCAATTACCAGAACAAAGACAAAAATATGGTAAATATATATAATTCTTAGAAATTAAATAATTAAAATGCATATAGTAAGAATTAGGACTTTTTTATTTATTTTTTTATTTTTTAAATATAATATAATAGATATTTTAATCAGTACACCAATGAGATTAATATATGCCATTAAAGAAAAAGAAATTGAATTAAACCAAGTAAAGCACTTGATACTTGATGAAGCAGACAAATTGTTAGAATTAGGATTTTTAGAACAAACGGATGAAATTTTTGCAGCCTTTAATGGAAGTATTGGAATAAGAAAAGCCATGTTCAGTGCCACATTTTCCTCTACCGTCGAACAGCTAGCCACCACAGTCATGAATCAACCAATTCGTATTGTTATTGGGTCTAAAAATGCTGCTACAACCACTATTAAACAGCAATTGTTATTTACAGGGAATGAAGCTGGAAAAATGATTGCCTTACGACAATATATTAAAAAGGGAATCAAACCACCAGTCTTAATCTTCGTCCAAAGTATTGAACGAGCAAAGGAATTATTCAAAGAATTAGTGTTTGATGGAATCAATGTAGAAGTGATTCATGCAGATCGTACTAAAGCTCAACGTGAACAAATCATTGATCAATTCAGATTAGGTAAAATTTGGGTCTTGATTGCCACAGAATTAATGGCTCGTGGGTTGGATTTTAAAGGTGTCAATTTGGTTATTAATTATGATTTTCCTCAGACAGTACAAAGTTATATTCATCGAATTGGTCGTACTGGTCGTGCTGGGCGTCAAGGGGAAGCTATTACTTATTTTACAAAAGATGACATTGAATATTTAAGAACTATTGTTAATGTCATGAAAGAATCTGGCTGTGATGTTCCTGATTGGATGTTATCTTTGAAAAAACCAAGGTAAATATAATAAAATATTTATTTATATGCGAATATATATATGTATATATTAACTAATTTTTTTTGTTTATTATTATTATTTTTCTTGATATAGTCATAAAAAGAGAAAGATATTACAAAAAGGAAAAGTTGAAAGAGATAATATTGATACCACATCTAAATATGATAGAAAACGGGCTGCCAAATTAAAGTAAGAATTTCATTTATTTAAAAAACATATGAAAAAATGAGGATAGAAATCTATATTGATATGATGCTTTTCTTTTAATAAAAATTAGGTCAATGATTGAAGGTTCTAAAAGAAGAAAGAGAAAGGCTCAAGCTAAAGAAAAAGAAGAATCAAAAAAAGCAAAAACGAATCAATCAACTGAATAATAAAAAAACTACGTTTTGTTATAATCATTTACTATTAAATTCATATAGGCATTGCTATTGTAAAAGATTATTTTTCTCACAACTTAATTTTTATTCATTTTTATTTAATATCATCAGCATCTTTACAAGTATAAATACACTCCCACATATATACATATCAAATAATATCATGAAAATTACATTTTAATAAAATTTTATTATGTTTCATTTATAAAATATTACTGTTAAATTAAAACTACAGGTATAAGCAGTATATATTTTTTAATTATACAATGGATTTTAAATTTATTATCACGTAGCTTATTATTTTTGATTAACTTAATTCATACTGATATTTCAATTAGATAGCATGACATTAGTAAGTTCTCATCAAGCTGCCAAAGATTATATACTGAAAATGGCCAAATATTATGTTTTTAAATCGTTCACATCATAGATTTTATATATATGTTTCTTATTTTTATCTTTTTATTAATAATATAAACTATTATGATATAATATAAATAGTTTTTATAAAAGATCAATTTTTGAATTTTTCTCTTTTCTACTCATTTTTTCAATTATATTTTTATACCGAAGGTAATTTATTTTATGATAAATATTTTTATTATTTAATACATATGTACATATTGAATTAGTAAAACAGATATATTTAATTTGATTATTACTGTATTATTCCTGGTGGTATTTTAATTCTAGGTAAACGGGCTCTTCTTTTAAGCCAAAAGTACTGTTTGTGTTTCATAAGTATATTCATTTGAATTAATAAAATAGATTTATTTATTACTCCTAGTCGATATTTTATGACGTCTTAGTCATGTTTTCTTTTTATAATTAAGATGCTACTCTTTTGCTATTTATTTCTTGAATCGCTATGCTCCAAAATTTCGGGATTATCTTTTACACATATAATTCTTTATTTGTTTATTCTTTAAATGTAATATAAAATACTATTTAAACCAATATCATCAATAAGAATAATTTATGTACAATAAGAATTTATTTAATTTTAATACGCCAGAATTGTAAAAGGTATATTAATAAAATAAATGAAAAATATGCATTTACTAGTTTTTTTATTTTATTTTATTCATTGCTATTCAGTATTAACTGGAATTTGTTGCTGTTGTTGTTGTTGTTGTTGTTGTTGTTGTTGCTGCTGCTGCTGCTGTTGTTGTTCATGATCTTCAAACTGTAATTGCTGTTCTCTTGTAGCTGTAGCATAACGGTGAACATAATGTTCGATCCATTGACGAACTTCATTATTGGGAATTAAACCATCTAAACCAAGCTGAATAGGTTGTTGACAATCAGGACAAGTAAAATCATTTTCCATTAAATAATTACGAATACATTCATCACAAAAACTTGCACCACAGCAAGGTGTAATGGTAGCTTCCCTCATTAAACCTTGACTTAAAGGGCATTTCACATAATCAGGTACAGGAATCGAATCATACCACTCCATTAAATCTCCTTGCAATGATAATGATGAAGTTGCTACAGCTTTGGCTATATGTTGATCCCATGTAGATGAATCCGCTTGGGCAACTACAATATCCCCTTTTGGTGTAACCATTAATCCACCTGTACCTGATTTTACCGCATCTTTAGGTTCTTCAATTACTTTTAAAAAACTTTTTGGAATACCAGTTGTTCGTTTGATTCTTGGGTGTCTATCATAATCTTTATCTCCATTTGTTGGACATTGGTTAATATAATGCCCTATATATATAATAAAAAAGTAAATTGTAAATAATATTTGAAATAAAAAAGTATACATTTTATACTATGTATATACCGCGTTAGTTTTTTATTTTTATTACCTTTTTGCCCACATCTATAGCATACGTAATTAGGAGGTGGTACCCTTAAAGGCATTTGGTATGATTGATCCTTTGAATCTATATTTGTATTCATGTTATTATTATTACTACCAGTAGCATTTCCATCTGATGAAGTTGTTGTAGTTGTTGATGTAAATGTTCTTGATGTACCGGCATGAAAACCTCCTCTACCTCGTCTATTATCACCTCTTCCACTATAAGGAATATACTGTTGTCTATAGTTTTATTTAAAAAGGGAAAGAAAGAAATATAATATAATTAATAAAAATATAATAAAATAATTGAATTGATATATGTATATATATATCAGCTATTGATATCATCGTCTTTATTATTATTACTATTATTATTATAATGGCCAACTTACTCTGCTAATTTTTCTTGCGTTGCACCCCATTGTTCAGTAGTTTGTTGAAACATAGCTTGGATTCTTGCTTCTTCGGAATCTTCCGTGCTCATCATTGCCATATTACTACCAGTACTTATAGATGGGTCATATTGTTGTTGTGATTGCTGTAACTGTTGTTGCTGTGATTGTTGTTGTGAAGCATTAAAAGCATTTAAAACTTGTTGTTGATGCTGTTGTGTCTGATGTTGTTGCTGTGATTGTTGTGATTGTTGTTGTTGCTGTGGCTGTCTTTGTTGCATAGCATTTAAAACAAGATTACCTCTATTATGTACGGTCGAAGAAGGCATAGATTGATTCGATCCTTTCATAATACCTATCCCACTTGATCCTAATCCTTTCCCGTCCGCTGGTGCTGCCCCTTGGACATATCTTTTTGCTGTACCTTTACCAGGTCTTGAAGGCGGTAATCGACGTACAATAACAGATGTATTTCTTGGAATCATAAAATTATCATCTTTATATTCTATTATGAAATAAAATAAAATAAAATAAATCAATATATATATATAGCCGTTAATGTTTTTTTTAAGTATGTATATATTACCTTCATCAGTTTGAGCATTATAAATAGGAAGATCAAAGTCAGGATCTTTTGTCATTTTTTTAGCACGAATAATTTCTCTTTTAAGATCAAACACAGTGGCACTCGGCCCATCAAAAGTAAAAACATCATAATCTGAGTCTTTTGCTGCTTTAAATTTATAATAGATAACAGACATTTATTTTATTAATTATATTTTTAAAAACTAAATAGATGAATTAAGTAATAAAAATAATAATAATAATAAAGAGAAAGAAAGAAAAATAATATTGGAAAGAGAAATAAAAACGAGACGCAGAAAAAAAATTATTAAAAAAAATAAGGCAGCGCTGTTTAAATATTTTTAACAAAAAGTATATAGAACGATGACCTTTTTTTTAAGAAAATTGGAATAGTTTTATTATTTCCATATCATTTTAGTAAATTTAGAAAAAAGAATAAAAAGTTAATAATAGTAGTAATAAATATAATAATAATAATCATTAAATAAAATAGTGAATTCTGTTAAATAGTGATAGTAATAGTAGTAATAGTAGTTAAAGATTATAAAAAAGTTATTAAAATATACAAAATATAATGGTAATAAAAAACTAGCTAAAAAATATAATATTAAAAGTAATAAAAATAAAAAAGAGAAGATTTAACAACATAAACTTGAATTTTTTGAAGAAGTACGAGACTGATTTGATAAAGAAAAAGAGGTTTCTTCATTATTATTCATATCTAATTCCATTTGGGGGATTTTTACCATATGAGCAATATGGCGAAAAGCTTTTTCTACATTTGTACCATCTTTTGCACTTGCTTCAAAACTAGGAATTTGCATTTCATCTGATGAATGTTCTTCTGCCCATGCTTTTGCTTGTCTTCTAGATACCACTCGATCATTAATATCAATTTTATTCCCTAAAATCATCATTGGAAAATGAATGGCTTCTTCAGGAGGTAAAGATGATTGTTTCAAAAACTCATTCCTCCAATTTCCTAAACAATCAAAAAACAAATATAAAATAAAATAATAATAAAAAAGATGTTGGATGAATAATTATACTTATCATTTTCTCATTTGTAAATAGATATATTATAAAATGAACATAAACATTAAAAAAAAAGCTTACCAATATGCTGGAATGATAAAAAGTTATTGACATCGTAAATTAAAATACAAGCATCTGCTCCACGATAATAAGCTACACCAAGTGATTGAAATCTTTCTTGCCCTGCTGTATCCCAAATTTGCATCATTACTTTTTTTCCATCATCTCTTATTACTTCTTTGGTTATAAAATCGGCGCCTAAATATAAATATATAATATATTGATACATATAAATATGTATAAAAAATGAATATCCATGAATATAAACATATTATATATATGTATATATATACATGCATCTACATCTATCTCACTCTCTTTCTATTTTTTTATTTTATTAATCCTTATTATGATTAATGTGAATATTGATATTTTTACCTATGGTAGCTCTATATGCATTGGTGAATCGTTTATGTAAATACTAAAAGAGATCAATTGTCATGATTATGATATTGTATAGTTATAAATGGTTGACTTGATTATATTGCTGAACAATAACTATATCTATCTATTACCTGATTCCTTAAACTAGTCTAAAATAATGTAAATAATATATATTTATATATATATATATTTAAAAGAATATGTATATGTTAATATGAAGTTTACTCCCTTTTTATTTCTTTATCGTTCTTTATCTATTTTTTTAATAATATAATCTATTTACCTTACCAACACCACCATCACCTAACAAGACTATCTTTAATATATCTTTGGCCATATAATAATGAATATAATAATAAATTAAAAATAAGAATATAGCTAAAGTTAAATAAAATAAAATAATAATAATAAAAGTGAAAAGGAAAAGAGTTGTAGAAAAATCGCACGCCCAGGCTTTTTATTTTTTTTTCTGTGCTACTAAAACCTCCGCTAAGCTCATGATTATTTTTTTTAACCGTGATCACTTTTCATGCCTAATTAATTTTACTTTTATGCTCTTTAAATAAATATGAAGTTTAATATAAATATACCTATATAAATATTTATATAGGTCTTCATATTTATTAAGCACTTTTTTTTTAAAAAAACAAAAATGACTTAATTAGTCTCTCATTAAGAATATTATTTATTTATATATATATATATAAACAGCTTTATAAAAAGAATAAAAGAACCAATAATATATATGTGTATATTATTTTTAGTGACCACCTCTTCCACAGCGTTACACTTTACTCTGCTACAGATGGTGGTGCTTTTCGCCCGATCCAATTTTTTTTTTTTTGATTCCAAATAGTTATGTAATAAAGTGAATTCACTTATTAAAAAACAAATAAACATATATTCTGCTATTATGATCAATTAATCTATTACCACACTAAAAAAATGTAAAGTTTAAAATAAATTTATTTATTTATTTAGTAAAACAAACTGAATAATAATATAAATACATAAAAAGCAGGCTTTTCATTGTTATTTGTAGTGTAAAATTATTTTTTTATAATGTAACAAAAATTTATTAAATAAAAAAGCAATAGATATGATAATTTATAATTTATACGACTTTATATAATACTAATAAGGGTTTTTTTATTTTTATTTTTTTATTTTAAACAGGAGAAAGATCAACTTTTCCTTCTTTATCATTATCTTGATGCTGCTGTTCTTCTTCTTGTTTTACAATAAAATTGCGGCTACCACCCGTATACAAATATACAAAAGGAATACAAAATAAAAACATGATACTCATGATACAACATAACCAAAAGAACCCAATACTACCATATACAAATCCAGCCAAGATAGGGCCAATACACATCCCTGTTCCATAAGCGGCATTAAATAAAGCATAGCTTTTCGCTAATCCATCTTTATCATTTTTTTTAGAGTGATTTTCAATTTCAACCACTTTAGCAATTTCGGGAAAGACTGGTGCTTGACAGCCAGCCATAACAATACCACAAGCTACCAAAATAGGAACAAATAACCAAAAAGATACACGATGGTCTGGGATTCCCATAATAACACCAATAGGAAGAATACATATTAAAGAGATAATAGCTACAATTTTAGAGCCATATTTATCACATAACCAACCACAGATGCCACTTGAAATGACGGAGGGAACCATAAATGCTATTAATATTAACCCTACATCAGCAGCATCAAAATTCCACTCTGTAGCAAATCTCATAGATAATGTTGGCTATAAAAAAAAAAATAGAATAATAATAACATTAATAAAAGAATTAGTGAACAGGTTTTTTTTTATAAAAATAAATACAAGTATTATTATTTATATACCTCAAAAGCACTCATTACAGTTGCTGTTACAATAGTTAAACCCAGAGATACAATTAATCTTGGATGTTTTAATAATTGCATAGTGGTAACTTTTTTAATTTCCACTTTATCTTGTTCTATTGCCATTTTTTCTTGTTGTTGTTCTGGTTGTTGTAAACGGTAGGCATCATCAATATCCAAAGCAATAGTCATTTCTGATTGATTGTCTTCCGCCTTGTTTATCTTTTTTTTATTTGTATTTTCATCATCTTGAAACCATTCTTTTGGCGAATGACAAGGTTCAATAATAATCAACCGCATCAAGAAATCAATTCCTGTCAAGACAGAAGAAGCAATAAAGGGGGTTTGAGGACCTAACTTACTATATAAGAGACCACCAGTTGGTAAGCCTACTAATAAACCTAAAGGATAAAATCCAACCAATTTTCCCATTTGAGCACCTAATTGATTTGAAGGCCAATTATCAGCAATTAAACATAATGACATAGTCCAAACACAAGCATTGGCAACCCCTTGTAAAAATCTTGCCAATAACAACATCCAATAAGTAATACTAAACATAAACATATAATTGGCGGCCATGGAAGCAGCAATACCTAATAACATGGGAAGTCTTCTTTGTTTAATTTTATCACCCAACCATCCAAAAAAAGGTGAACCAGCTATTATAAAAAAAAAAAGTGAATGAATGAATCTCCGCTTGCATAATTTCCCTCCCTTATTTATTTAACATTTTTATATTATACCTAATAAACCAACAGCATATAACGCCACTAAGATACCAGTCTCCCTTGAAGTTGTTTCAGAATTGGATGATAAAGCAGTTGCATTATGATAATCATCTGGATTCTCAGTTTGATGATTAATTCTATTTACAATAAATGGTGATAATGGAAATAAAATAGAATGAACAAATGTCTATTTTAAAATAAAAATACAATAGTTTTTATTAATTCATCTATATTTATTATTATAATTATTATTATTATTATTATATCAATGTACACTTGTGAATAAGCCAACAGCTGCAGTCCAAAATATAAAAGGTTTACATGATCGATACTTTAATAAAATAGGTTTTTTGATAGGTTTTATTGTTTTATCTTGTTGTTGTGAGTCAGGTGCTACCGTTGATTTTAATACCATGATATTGTTTATATATTTATAATTTTTATAAAATAAAATACAAAGAAAGAAAAGAAATGATTATTATTACTATTTTTTTTTTTTATTTTACGCTTCTTTTTTTTTTTTTTTGATCATTAGCACTTACACACCTCCTTCTCATTCCCCTTATTTTTCAACTCCTCGCTACGACTTTTTCATTCACTTTTTTATACTATTTATCTTTAACTTACTATTTTTCTTCAATAAAAGATAGGAGTTACTCCGTTTTCAAGTTAACTTGTTTTTTCCCCTTGTTATTTTTTTTTTACTGACATAACTATTAATACTACTACAACTACTATTACTATTATTCACAGATATAGTTTTACTAAGGTTTTCGTTGGCATTAACTCCTATTTTTCTTAA
>MU612537.1:0-16434 GCA_025201675.1 Cunninghamella echinulata
TATTTTTTTTAATCTCCAAGAAAAAAAATCTTTCATGTTGTAACGATACAAATAAAGTTTTTTTTTAAAAAAAAAAAGAGGTGCAGCTATATAAAAAATATAGAAATGTATAAAAATAATAAAGTAATTTTTTAAAAAAAAGGATTTTTATAAAAAAAAAAAAGGTTCACAAGTTAGTTATACATTCAAAGAAAAATGAAGAAAAATCAATTAAGGTCTTTTGTCAATAACTAATAGGTGGTAGTCTATTTTTTTAAGATTACCAATTTCGGTGGAAGACATTAGACGGTTTGTTTCTTTTTTTTTATTCAATTGAATTGACAAATTCTATTAAAAATTTCATTCGATACTAAATCATATTTATGAACTAATAAGAAAAAAGTAAAATAAAAATAAAACCTTTAAAAATAATTATTCATATATCTGTTGTAGTTTAATACTCATATGTAAAACTAGCTAAAGGATTGGAGCAAGGTAGCTTATCATAAAATTGAGATAGATGAAAAATAAAGAAATGAACATGATCAAAAAAAAAAAAAGGGTCTTCGGAATACTTGAAAAATTCTTGCATTATTATTTTTATTTTTTATATTAAAACAACAACAGTTTCATTTTTTATTTCACTTTATATTTGTTTATTTGTAATACAATAAGGGCTTTCTTTTTTTTCTCACACAAGTTGAATGATCAAAAGATAAAAAATGTTTTATTTATCATATAACTATTTTTTTTTTCTTTCTTTTTTTTCTTCTTTTTTTACTATTCTTGTTATTATTGCTTATTTATTTTTAAAAATTATGGAAGGTACTAGTTTATATGATCGAAATAACCATTATTCAGAACACTCTTTACCCTCAATGATAAATGAAGTATCACCTGAGCAATCCTATCCATATCATTCTCACCCAATCATATTTCATTCTCCGTATTATCCACCTCCTCCACCTTCTCGCTCTTTATCTTTCTTACGAAGAAAACAATTAAAGGTACTCGAATGTATATTGAAATGGAAAGATAAAAAGCAAATGAATAAATATCCACCCCCACCACTCTATTATTATCCACCACCCCCACACCATCATCACCCTACAATGGTGCAACCCATACCGCTTTATTATTACTATCATTCTATACCACCTTTCCATCCTTTTCATTATTATTATTCTTCAACTACTTTTGATCGAGATGATAAAACACAAGTAAACGATAACAATGATGAAGATAGTGATGATAATAGAAGAGAAAACCATCATCATGATCATGGTGTTCAAATAGTTTCAATCCCTTCTTCTCCAAATACTTTTCATAATGACGATCTTTATCCCCATCATCATCAACCATATATTGTCACAAACACTTGAAAATTTTAGATTTTTGTTTTAAATAAATATTGATCACAGATCTGTTTTTTGTTTTATTTACATAGTTTGTTTTTTTTTAAAAAAAAATTAAAGGGTTCATATAAAATTAAAAAAAATAAGATTCATAAAAAGTAAGCATCCGTAAAAAAATAGGTTGGGTGCTAAAAAATATATAAAAATAATTAATAGAAAAAGAAAGTATATCAAGTAAAAAATTATATACATCAAAAAAAAAGGAAAGGGGTTTTTTTTTGTCTTTTTCTTGTTTTTTAAAAATAATATTTTTTTTGCTTTCACTTGAAAAAAAATATTAAAAAAAAAGGATAATAAAAAAAAGGAGAGAGTGAGAGAGTCAATTTCCACCAGATAGATTATTATATAAAAAGAGACATAATGAAAGATATGTTTAAAAAGAGCCAGTAATCCAGGTTTTTTCAGTTCTTCAGTTTTTTAAAATAAAGTATAGACATTTTAATTTCAATTTTCAGTTTCATTTTTTCACACCGAATGTTTTTGAGCTTGATGGCGATGAAGGGCATCTCTTCTGCTAAAGGATACATTGCAAGGAGCACAAGTAAAAAGACGTTCACCCATATGGACAGTAGAAATATGACGTTCACAATCATGTTTTCTATCAAAAGTTTTTGGACAAAGAGAACAAGCGAAAGGTTTGACACGGTTTTTATCATGAGTTTTCACATGAGTACCTAAATTGTAACGACGAGTGAATCCACGTTGGCAAACATCGCATACATAGAGCTGTTGTTTATTGTTGCTGGTATTTTCTTTCATCATTTTATTATTATCGTTAGTTAAAACATCATCTACTTGATCTAATTTACGTTTGTGGCTACCAGCATTATTGTTTTCGGTGAGCTGTTGTTGTTCTTTATCGTTTGAACCGAATAAATCATCAAATAAATCATCCAACTCATTTTTAAATTGATCAGAAGAAGAATTTAATTTCAATTGTTGGTCTTGTTGTTCTTGTTCTTCGTTTGTTAAAGGAGGGAAGAGAGAATCGTCGTCGTCGTTATTATTTAAGGTTAAAGTAGACGAAGGTTGCTGTTGTTGATCAAGGGCTAATTGAGAAGGATTAACTGAAGTAAAATCGTGATCATCTTGGTTTCCAATCATAGGAGTGAAATACTGCTCCATACAATCAGTTGAAGTGCCCATAAAAGGAGTAGAAGAGGCATCCATATAAGGTGTGGTAAAATGGTTACCAATAAGAGGATCCATATAAGGTGTAGTCATCATCGGACTATGAAAACCATTAATGGAAGGTGTAAAAGGTGTTTGGAAAGCGTCCAAACAAGGAGTGTTCATGATAGGGCTGGGAGTATAAGCTTGCTGCTGAAGATGATGAATTGCAGCGGGTGAATTTGAAGAAGATGAAGGTGTATGAATCAAAGAATGTAATAAATCATCCGTTGTCATCAAAGGCTTCATACTATTAGTATCAGTGTTATCGTAATCTATATAAGAATCAATAACGTCAGCTTCTGAAGTTAATTTTAATAATTGTGTTATTAAATAAACGTCAAACTCACCATTAAAATCACCAAAAAGAGTTTCAATATCAATAGCTTGAGTGTTCATATTATTCTTAGTAGCTTGAGAAATAATTTGATCAATACTAGGAGAAAAGGTATTCATAAAAATTGTAGAAGGTAATAAAGAAGTATCAAGGATTTCTTTTAAAGAAATGGTTATTATTTAATTAGTAAATAAAAAATAAAAAGTATAAAACTTCTTTTTTTTTTAAAAAAAAAAGATTAATTAATATAAAGTTAAAAGAATAATAAAAAAGGTATTATCCTAGAAAGATTAAGATATAAAATAAAATAAAATAAAAAAGGAGAGAGAGAGAGAGAGAGAAAAAAGAGAGAGAGAAAAGAAAAAAAATGAAAATCTGAGTCATCTATTTTTTTAACCAAAATTGCCGCAGTTTTCTAATGTATGACGAAAAACGGAGATAGCCGAAAAGCCACGAATGTAAAAATATATCAATTTCCTTTGTTGTAATTTAAAATATTATATGCCTTTTTCAGTAATCCAGTGCCTAGAAAAGAAAAATCCATTAGTTGTACAATTTTAACATATTTTAGTCATAATATATCAAAACTTGTTTATAATAGCTATTATATTATATGAAAAAAATATAAAAGTAGTTTATTTTGTATAGATTATTTTATTTTTAGGAAAAAATATATGAGGGCAATCCAAGGCTTCTTTTTTTTTTTTTGGTTTTCAGGAAACATTTTCTCAAGATATGGGTTGGTTGGTTGTCATGGATACGGTGTTTAAATTAATATTTCTTGGATTATTAATTAAATAGCTTCCTATTTTCTTATTTTTACTTCTTCCGCTATATATTTTTTTAATAAAAAAGGAAATCTATTCTTATTCCTTACTATTATAGTGGATTATGACTTTATTGTGATAAATCTAAATATTGTTTTCTTTAAAAATAAGATATTGTATATTGACTAAACAATCATAGAATTGAATATTGAAATAAAAGATTAATGATTTCAAGGAAGGCGCCTTCAGCTCCTTTACATTGAAAATGGACAGCGACTATGCTATTATAGATGGTTTAGTTAGAGGGCCACAATTGGATTTCCAACTGTGCAATCAAATTATTACAAGAATCGTAAATTTCAAAAGTATACTTGAGGCGATTCATATACAATTATGCCAGAACATTCAGGGCCATTATTCTTCATGGAAACCTACCCAAAGAACTTTATGAGACTTGTTTCAAACAAAATGTTGCTTGAATCTGATTTTTGATTTTTAATATAAAAAGAATGAATGATATATAAAATTATATAATCGATAATAATTTTATTATTTGTTTTGATATATATTCACGTTATTTCATATTCTTTACTTATTTCTTTTTAATGTTAAGCACATAATAAACGGGATATAAATATATAAATGAATACCTAATGAATATTTACACATAAATTTTATTATATTTATTTATCAGCTTAAATATATATATATATACATATATATATATATATATATATATATTAATATTTTTGATTTACTTGTGGCGCAATATTATATTTACATTCCCATCAATAAATATCACAAAAAAAAAAAAGTTGATCTGTGCGAGACTAGATCAACTACACAAATAATTTTTTTTTCACTTTTTTTTATTATTCTATGATTAAAAAAATTATATTTATATATTTATATACGAAAAGGTAAAATGATAAAGCTTTTTTTTTTTTTTACAATTTCTTGGCAGCAGCTTCAACACTAGCAATAATACGTTCTAAAGCTAAATCAGTTTCTTCCTTGGTAATATTGAGAGGAGGGATTAAACGTAAAGTTTCATAAATAGAGGTTGTTAATACAATTGTATCTAATTTAAAGGCTTCTTCAGCTACACTGTTAGCAAATCCTTTAGGTGCATTTAAGAATTCAATACCAATCATTAAACCAAGACCACGAATATCTACTTGTATATCTTTTGGTAATAAAGATGGGATCTTTTCTCTTAAAGTAGCAAAGAATTGTTCAGATCTGTATATTAAAGAAATTAAATATATATAAAAATAAAGGATGATAAATACATGACGAAATCCCTCTTCTTTTTTCTTTTTTAATAACAATAATAAAACACATTACCTAGCATTACAGTTATCTAATATATTTTCTTCTTTAAAGACTTGTAAAGTGGCATTAGCAGCAGCACAAGCAATAGCATTACCAGAATAAGTACCACCCATAGAACCAGGAGCTTGAGTATCCATCAATTCTTTACGAGAAACAATAGCTGATAAAGGATAACCAGATGCAATGCCTTTAGCCATAACCATGATATCAGGGCGGACATCGAAATGCTCAACAGCAAACATTTTACCAGTACGACCAAATCCAGATTGAACTTCGTCACAAATTAATAAAATATTATTCTTATCACAAATTTCACGAAGTCCTTTCATAAAGTCTAATGATTATTAATAATATAAAAAAAATTAATTATATATACAAAAAAAAAAAGATAAACTTACTTTGAGGAGGAACTACATAACCACCTTCACCTTGAACAGGTTCAATTAAAACAGCAGCTGTATCTTCAGGATCGCTTCGTTGTTTTAAAACCAATTCTAATTGGTGTAAAGCTTCCTTTCCACACCAATCGGCATCAAATTTGACAGGATCAGCTTGATGACAAGCCCATTGTTGGAAGTAAGGATAAGCACAGACATGAACACCAGGCATTAAAGGACCAAATCCTTTGCCATAAATAGTTTTTGAGGTAGTTAAAGCCATAGTTCCCATCGTACGACCGTGATAAGAACCTTGGAATACAATAATATTTTGTTTCTTGGTGGCATGACGAGCTAATTTCACAGCAGCTTCTACAGCTTCAGAGCCTGAATTCCAAAAGAAGAAAGTATCTAATGAAGGATGAGGCATCTTTGGTTTTAAACCTTCAATCAAATCTAACATGGGTTTTTGGAAAAAGATATTTACTTGACCGTGACTTAAATTGGCAGCTTGGTCTTGAACAGCTTTTACAACAGTTGGGTGACAATGACCTATAAATATAAAAAAGAAGAAAAGAACGAAAGGCAATTATTTAATTTTATTGTTACTTTTCTTTTTTATTATTATTTTTATTATTACTATTGTTATTATATTACCTGTGTTAGTAACACCAATACCAGTAGTTAAATCAAGATACTTCTTTCCTTCTACAGACCATACATAAGTACCTTTAGCTTTTTCAATGACAAGTTCAGTACTACGACCAATACCTCTAGCAATATGACGCTTTCCAAATTCTACAAGTTTAGACATATTATATATATATATATTTGTTTTGTTTTGTTTATAAAAGAAAAAAAATAAAAATAAAAGAGAGAAGAAAGAAAAAAAGAATTCAAACGTGCTTTATTTATTCCTAAACTAAAGAAAAAAAAATTAATTTTGATTGGCTGTCTATTTGTAATCTCAACCAATTATGGAAGAAAATTCACTTTGCTTGACAAATCTATGAGACTCCGATTATGCTTAAACGTTTTTTCTCTTTTCCTTTTTAAATTTTAATTTATATTTACGTAAAAAAATAATAACTGTAATTATAAAATGATCAGAAAAAATATAATAATTCGTAATATTAATAAAGCCAGTAATAAACTACGCAGAATAAAAAATAATATGGAATATCAAGAGTAATAATAATACAATATTTAAAATTGAAATTAAATAAAGAGAGGATGTATACATGTATAAAAAATAAATAACTGATGATTCAACTACTACATATGTTAATGATATATATATATATATATATATAAAGGTCTATAGATTATATTAGAATAATATTAACTCACAAGGCGTCAAAAAATTAGTTGAAGTTTATTATAAAGCTTACCTTCCATAAACGGTTTCTTGAATGAAATTTTTATTTTGCATTAAAGTCTACACTAAGCCTCTAGTTTTAAAACCCGACTTTTTTTTTTTTTTTTTTTAATGTTCATTAAGGTTATTTTTTTTCTCTCTTTCTCGCTTTTTTTTACTTTTTTTAACATAGTAAAATAATAAAAATATGCGTTATTTTACTGGAGATGAAAATGGATTAATTAAATGTAAATAATAGTAACAAAAACAACAAGATTAAGGATAAGATTATATTATCAAGCAAATATTAATTACAATGTTTTATTTATAAAACTTTTTAAAAATAAAATAGCTATTGTCATTTTACCACCACCTCCACCAGAACCAAAAAAGAGACGATCACGTCAAGAAGATAAAGAAGAAAAAGAAAAGAAAAAAGAAGAAGAGCCAAAACATATTATTAATTCCTTTGGGAAAGTAGATAAAGAAGCAGGTGTACAAAAATTACAATGGGCTACTATTAATAAAGAAAAAGTAGTAAGTCATATAGATATGTAATAAAATAAAATCAAATAGAGATAAATGTATAGTTAATAGCTATATATGTATGTATGTATGTATGTATTTTTGTATAGATTGTTATTGCAAGACAAAACGGTAAAATTGATTGTATGAACCCTGATACTGGAAATATCATTAAATCATATATAGATCAAGAGATAAAAAAATCACAAATGGATAAACCCAATACCAACCAGGTCAAATTCATTGGGTTAGAAACAACCGAAAAACATTTAATCACTTGTAATTCAAATGGAACTATCACTATGACAGAATGGAATAAAGATCAACTCTCTGTCCTTACAACTTTGCCAGTTAAGGAACAACAATTAGAAATCATGCGGATTCATCCCATTCACCGGCATATCATGGCTGTTGGTGGAAAAGACTTTGATTTAAAAGTTTTTGATTTAAATAAACTCGCCAATAAAGAAGAAGACAAAAAAGAAAGCAACAACAAGGTGCCTAATAGTAATCCATCCTCTCATCCTCATCAAAAACAAAAAAAAGGCATTACCGGTTTATTATATGAAGCAAAAAATGTTAAAAATGACTTTTTGGATTTACAACAACCTATATGGATTCACGATTTACAATTTATGAATGAAGATGGTACTCAAATAGCCCTTTCTACTCATTATTATCAAGTAAGTTGATGTATATCTATTTAATTTTTTTTTCTTTTGCATAAAGAAAATAGACATAAAAATAGAGAAATAAAGTTTATTTACTCATCATCATTATCCTACTTTTATTTTATTTTTTTTATTTTAAAAAAAGATTCGCTTATATGATTTTAAAAAAGCAAGACGACCTATTCTTAATGTTGAAATTGGAAAGAAACCTCTTACTAGTTTAAGTATTGGTCAAGACTTTGATCATGTTGTATTTACCGATACAATGAATGATGTTGGATTTTTTAATATTAAAACTAGAAAATTAGCTGGCCAATTAAAAGGTAAAAAATATTTAAAAATGGCTATCTAAAAAAGGAAACTAGGAAAAAGTTTTTGGCGAGATCATCCGAAAAGAAAAAGGAGAGAGAAAATATATTTGTATGCATATGGATAAACGTTAATTTTTTTTTTTTTTTTTTTGATTTTGATTTTGATTTTGATTTGATTACTATAGGTTTTTCTGGTGCAGCCAAATCAACCCAAATCGTACCAATACCAAACTTAAAATCAGAAGAAAAAGAAGGAGAAAAGAAAGACCAATGGATTGTTAGTGTAGCCTTAGATCGATTTTTACGTGTACATGAATTAAAAACTAGACTTAAAGCTATGGAACATAAAATTTATTTAAAGCAACGTTTAACAGCCATCTTAGTAGATACAGATTATGTAATTGATACAATTCAAAAACAAGAAGAGGAAGAAGCCGAAGAATTATGGAATAATTTAGATACTATTACAGAAAAGAAAGATGACAAGAAAAAGAAAGCTCGCTTAGCATAGATTATATTTTTATTAAAAACAATAAAAAACTTGTAGTATATTATTAAATATTTTAACGAGCATCGGAATCGAGATACTGGATTACTTGTTTTTTATTGGCTAGTAATTTATGGTTTCATTTTTTTTTTCCATTGATCATTTTTTACCCTTGATTTTTTTTTGCATCCCGGTTCTTTCATTTTTTTTTTTATATATAAATCCAAAAAAAGATTTTTTTTTTTTTTAACTCTCTTTATTACTTTCTAGATCTTTTACAAATATATATATATATACTATCATGGCTCCACAACTTACTGAACAACAATTAGATCAAAGTGAACGTATCGGTTTTCAAGCAGGTTATAAGGGTGCTTTAATTGGTGCTGGTATTGGTCTTGTTGCAACTGCTATCACTTTTAAAAAATCCCCTATTTTTCGTTCTTTAGGAAAACCTATTCAAGCAACCATGATCGTAGCAGGTAAATACATTTATTTATTTAGCGGAAAAAAGGAAGGAGGAAAATAGAAGAGAAAGAGGAAGGGTAAAAGTGATTTTCAAAATAAAATGATAATAATAATATAATATATATATTGATCTTTTAATACAATATAGGTGCTAGTTCAGGTTTCTTATTTGCAGCTGACAGTGCCGTTTCTAAATATCATAACCGGGAACTTGGCTATATGGATGAAGAAATGTATGCTACTTTGCAAGATCCTCGTAAAATTGCAAAGCATCAAAATATGTCAAGCTTTGATAGATCATTACAATTTCTTAATAATAATCGCTGGTCTTTTATTGGTAATAAAATGAAATAGTGCATATATAGGAAATAAGGATGATGCAAAATAAAAGAAAATGAAAATAAAAATAAAAAATAAAAGTTACATATATATAAACAATACATTCATTAATTTATATTTATATTATTTAATATATAATATGTATATAGGAGCAACATGGGCACTATCAATGGTTGCAGCTTTAGGTTACAGTTTTTCAAATAAATATCTTAGTACACAACAAAAGATCGTTCAAGCCCGTATGTATGCACAAGCTGCTACCATTGGTGTCTTAATGGCTTCAGCTAGTTTATCCATTTACTTGGGCGACGATGGTAAAAAACATCACGATAACATTGACCCCCAATTATTGGCCGTTCTTCAATTACCTCATGATGAAAAAAATAAAGTGGAAGAAAACAAATTAGTTCATACTTAAAAAATATCATACAAATACTTGCTATATATAATTGAATTGGAAGAAGAAAAAGAAAAAGAAAAAAGTAAAAAAACTCCCCATTTTATTTTTTTGTACATAAACAATTTAGATACTATTTTACACCTCTTTATTCATATTTATCATTTTTACAACGTATTTTAATCATCATAGTTTACCATTTAAATTATTAACATAAAAAAAAAAAGTAAGAATAAAACTGATTTCAATTCTTTATTTATTTAATAACTATATTTATACGTATAATTTTATATTTCTCTTTAAAAATTTTAATCCTACAACATACTATTATTATTGTCATTACTTTTAATTAAATGATCCATCCTGAAATTCAGTATCAACGTAAGAGCCATGAAAAGTAGTAGCAGTGAATTGACCAAGATGCACACGACCATACTCAGTATAATCTTTAGCATTAAGGAATAAAAGGTAACAACGATCATGTTCTTTACCACGATTATCAAACAAATTAACTAAACTAATAACAACACCGTCATCTTCTTCTGTAGCAGTAGGGCGGGGTACAAATACAGGTTCAGAACAGATATAAGCATCCTGTGTTTCAGGAGTCCAAGTAATTTCTTGTCCGGTTTGAAGATCGACTTTTCTCAAAACATATTGCATACCACGTACATCTGCAACACCAGGTACGACAGAATTATAATAGACATATCGGTAAGTATTAAATATATAATCTGGATGGATTCTTGCAAATTCAATATTTTTTACTAAAGTAGTATAGCTAGTTTCACATTGTTGACTTTCTTTCAATTGAATAATATATCTTCGGAGATCACCAAAGTTATTTGTAAAGCTTTTCTTAGAGCCAACACTAATAAAAAAAGTTTAATAAATAAATGAGTATTTTATATTGATATTTATCGTTTAATATTCCCATTATAATAATTGAACAAGTTGACACATAATAAAAAAACAACTTACAGGAACCCATTAATTTTTTCAATTGCACTTTCAGAAAGTTGGTTCTCTTTGTTACGCTCAGCTACTTGATTAGCGCGAGGAACATCAACAAAGCCTCCAGCTTCAAAAAGAACATTTCCATCATCAAAGGCCTGTGTGTTTAATTCCAAGACAACATTACCACTTTCATCGACATAATCACGACCATGTAAAGTATGGAAAGCAAAATGAGGATCAACAGGGATAGTAGCTACAAGCCCTTTACCATGACGATCTATTACGTAAAAGTAAGTAGGAGCCTTTTCATCCCATTCCAAACCAGATAATAAGACACCAGTTACACCCACATCTAATCCATGGTTCTTTACATAACAGGGTGAAATAGGAATAATTACATAGTTCTGAGTAATCCAAAAAGCATGAATATAAGCAGGTTTAATAGGAGTGACACCATCAGATTGATATTTGATTTCAGCTAAAATGGTTACTTTATTATCGGATTGGTTGATTTTAAAAACTGTTAATTGAGGTTGGTGACCAAGTGAGATAGTAAAATTAAATACTTCTCCAGTATTTTTATCTTGTTGGTGATGAGATGCTGAAAATCTTCCACCTACAATACGTTTATCATAGTCACTATAAGTAAATAATTTTTCGGGTTCTATTAATTAATAATAATAATAATAATATTAATATAGGTCATCTTTATATTTATATATGTATACGATTATCATATATATATATATATGTATGTATATACCAAGTGTATCATGATGAATCTTTTGAAGATTAGGGATATCAGTTTTGGCAACAAGGCTAAAACCATCCTTTTTAAAAGCAATATCATTTGGTAAAGGATAATTGGGTGTAATAGTAACATTAATAGAAGCAGAAGAAGGAGGTAAATCACTAGTAATTCTCTTGCTGGATCTTTTGATGAAATCCATAAATCTTTCCCATGAAGATACGTTTGATTTATAAAATGTTCCAAATGAAGTATGACCACCCAATGGATTTTCCACTACATTTTTTTCATAGTCTTTCGAAGTTTGACGAGAGTTGTATCTTAGCTTTTGATTTGTACCATCAAATTCGAATCGATGAACGTAAGCCATGCCATCGAAAGCGTGTGTAATGGCGATGGATTTTCCACTATCAGCTTCTTGTTCATTTAAAATAAACTTACCAGGACCTTTTAAAAAAAAATAAGCACATGTTAGATTAAACAAGTATATATATAGTATTATTTCTATTATTATATATTACATACCAATTCTATAAAGAACACCTCGTAACCAAGTTGGTATTTCACCTTCAACGTCAAGCCAAATAGGATCATTAAATTCAGGAGCGTTACCATATCTAGGTTTTTTGATTTTTGAAAATTGATCACTTTGAGTGAAAAAAGCATCTAAAGAAGGAAAAGGCATTTTTTTTAATATAAGAAAAAAATCAATGTAAGAAAAAGAATAATTTTGTTTTCTCTTTCTTATTTTTTTTTTTCATTTTATATACAAAGCTTATGAGAATAAATAAAGGACACTAACTTGCCGTATATTTGATTTTTATTAGTGACACGGTAATTAATAGCCGAATAAAATTATCAAATGATTTTTAATTTCCATAATAAGCACTTTTCAATATAAATTAACCAAAAACATAGTTTTTTCCCACTTCTTTTGCGTAAACATTTATGCTGAGCATACAACCATGTACTATCACTAAATATATATATATATATATATATATATATATGAAAAATAGAATGAAATAAGGTTAAGATACGCTGAGTAAAGCATCATACATTTATATTATTTATATATATACATATATCAAATAAAACATTATTGCATAAAAGAAATAATCCCTATTTACCAAGAATTGAGACACAGCTTGGAATGCTGTAATAAATTTATTTTTATTGATTCGAAAGAGCTTATATATAATTTAGATTATTATACTACAATAATAATAGTAATAGTAACATTTAATATAAACAAATAGTGTTTATTATAAAATGTACGACTAGCTTGAAAAAAAAAAAAGAAAGAAAGAAAACTCATAAAAAAGTAGTAATTAAACAGTGGTATACATATACATATATATTTTTCATCTTTAAATTTTTTTTAATATTTTATTTAAGATACCACTAATTAAATGATAAAAATTAAGCAACAAAATATTATTTAAATTCATATCTGAAATACAACAATTAAAAATGCATAACTACAGAAAAAAAACAATATACAGTGAAGAGGGCATGTTAGATAGAACCACCTTTTAAAAAAACTTTTTTTGAAATTCCGCATTTTTTTTAAGCTTTTAAAAAAATTCACTGTATTTTTTTCATTTCTTCTTTATTCTTCATATATATATATATATTATTAACAAAAACAAATATGAATTTCAAAAGAAATGGATATTCAATAACTCAACAATATAAGCAAAGTTATATGCGACGATATTTTAATCAAAGTAAAATTAATCAAAAGTTTATATTTCTACGACACAACAGCCAATATGCTCGCTTGTTAACGGCACCAGATAATGTCCAAAAGTATTTAAGACCTTCTGTCAAATTACAAGACAATAAAGACATGTTAGATACAATGATACACGATTTTATTTTAATACCTGATTTTATTACTCAAGAAGAACATGATACAATAGTTAAATTATGTGAATCAAAGTTAAAAAAAAGCTTAGGAAGAAATGCTATCTATGAAGAAGGGCATTTTGATGGAGTTATCAATAAATACAAAGAATGCAGTGCAAGCCATTGGATCCCCTCTCATTCGGAAAGAGCCAAATGGATGGATCAATTTATTCAACAGCGGGTTTATGCTGCTTTTTTTCCAGCCGAATTTGAATGGTTAGATCCTCACATCTTGGATCTAGCAAAAGATGGCGAAATAAGAGGACATGTTGACAATAAAGAAGCTTCTGGTTCAGTTGTAGCAGGTCTATGTTTAAAATCACCTTGTAAAATGATATTACAGCATGAAGACGATAATCAATATCAATTAGATGTATTATTAAACCCTAGATCCTTTTATATTCAAAGGTAATTCAATATATAAAAGATTATTAAAAAATAAAATAAAAAAGGATTTAATAAAAAAATATAGAACATGATTATTGATTATTATTATTATTTATAAAATTTTATTAGGGATTTTGTTAGATATCAATTTAAACACGCTATAGCTTCTGATAAAGAATCTATATGGGATAATGAACCATTTATTAAACAAGATAGAATCTCACTTTTATTTAGAAATAAAAAAGGATATTAAAAAAAGAAAAAGGTAGAATTTCATTTTTATATAGAAATTTAAAGGGCTATTAAAAAAATTAATGGACGGAATGATTTTTTATTAAATCTAGTGCGTACGTATTAATTTATATTTACAAGAATAAAATGATCCATCAATATTTCGTTCTTTTTTTTTTATTTATTAAAAAAAAGTTTATTCAATTTTTTTTATTATTATTCCTTTTTTTGAAAATATTTTTTGATGCTTTAACCTTCCCAATGAACAGGTAGTTCATTTCCAGGTACAAAATGACGTTCAACACCATCCTTAGTAATAATAGCAAAACGAATCACACCACCAGAGGAACCGTCTCTTGCCATAGCTAAAGATAAAGCATTTTTCACAAATGTAACAGCTTCTTCTTGAGTCATATCATCTTTCCAAACAGAATCACAGTAACCGTAAATATACGTTGATCCAGATCCACCAATAGCAAAAGGTTGTTTATGTAAAGAACCACCTAAAGGTACATTGTATACGGAAGGTCCGTCCTTTTCATCCCATCCTGCAACTATAATACCAGCCATTAATCCGTCTTTATTTTGATAACACAATTCTTGGAATAATGCACCAGCTGTACGTACACTAGGAGCTTGATTTTCTTGAACACTGATTTTATAATAATAATTATATAAATAAATAAAAAAAGAAAGAGATAAAAAAAAATAATTGAAAAATAAGTCAACAAAAAATTAAATAATATACATGCGCTCTTAACAATCCTTTTTGTATGTTATTTTCCTTATTTCTTTCTTTTTTAAACTTTACCTATACATTTGAAGATAATAATGAACGATATCTGCAATAGCTTGGGTATCAGCGGCTGAACCTGATCGACAACAATAAATACGATCGTGCACCTTAGTTAATTTATCTGTAACTCTATTAGCAATATAAGCACCAGTGGTTGTACGTGAATCTGCTCCAACAACTACTCCATCTTTAAATTGTACTGCCATAATGGATGTCTATTCATATTCAATATATATATATATATATATATATGATAATAATGAAAATAGAGGAACTTAGTCAAAAATGTTTTAATTACTATTATTATTGCTATCGTTATTATTATTATAATTATTATTGTAATTATAATTATTATTGTTATAACTATTGTTATTATTATTATTATAATTATAATTATTATATATATATGTATGTATAAAAGTATTAAATACAACGATTCTTATTTTTTTAAAAATAAAAATAAAAATAAAATAGTATACAATTTCTTTATCATCACTTACACCAAGATTCACTTCACCTTTTTTTAAACTCATATTTTAAATTAATAAATGTATAATAATATATTTGATAAAGAAATGAAAAAGAGAAAGAGAGATAGAGAAAAAAAGAGAGCCTTTTTTTAAAAAAAAAATTAGAACGCGTGTTCCCTTTTTTCTCAAGATTTTTATTTTCGGTGTATAAAAACATGACGTTGTCATCAACATAAGAAATTCGGATTTTCATTCATCCAATAATATAATTTCATATATGCAAAAAAAATTAAATATTTTGCACAACTTAATAAATTTGACATCTATTTTTTTTATATTTTATTCGTTCTTATTAATATAATGGCTATAGTATAAATCATTTAGTTTTTTTTTTTTTGAAAATGATATTAAATAACAATAAGAATATAATAGAAGGGAATCTAACAATTAAGATAATGTACATATGTAGTTTTATATTAATAGGCATAGTGATAATGATAGAGGTATGTTATATTTTTTTTATCCATGGAGCGCACTTTGTAATTTGTTATTCAAACTAAACAACAAAAAAAAATTAATCAAATAAAAAAAAATTAATTATATTGTACTAAGATGCCTATGTCATGATCTTTTTTATATATAATACCTAACAAGCTGATCATTTTCATCTCTAAGTGAACGTCTTTCTCGAGTTAATACTTGGATAGTACTTTGATCTTTTTCTTTTTGCTGTTGAAGGTCCGCTATTTGAGCTTGTAATTCGTTTAACCTATTTCTATTGGATTGTATCATTGTCTATATATATGTTTAAATAAATATAAATATAAAAAAAGTAATTGGATAATGATGAAAAAAAATTAAAATAAATAATAGTAATAAATAGAGTAAATAGTAAATATATATACAAAGAATTGATGAAAAAAAAACAAAGAAAAAAAAGATGTACAAAATAGTGAGAGAAATGAAAAAAAAAAGAAAAAGAAAAGAAAAAGAAAAGGA